>QFEU01001925.1:0-20144 GCA_003316345.1 Tricholoma terreum
GGGGAGAGTAAAGACCTCGATTAGATGGGGGTGGAGGTCCTGGCGCATCACTTCCTTGTCTTGCAAATGCCCTCCCGCTTCGAAGTGCGAGGATCTCGCGTTCAAGGTTAGCGATCTGATCTTCTGCGTTACTAGCGAGAGATGCCACATGATAACTTCCTTTCGGGGCTGGTGTCAAAATGGGCGAAGGCGCGATACCGTACATGAGAGCAGGGGCAGGGGGAACTTCGGGGTTTCGATGAAGCCATTCGTCGATGCGTTCCTTGATGAAGTGACCTGGGCTGTTGCGAGGCGTGAACTGCCCGTTTTGTAAGACGACCTTGCCTTCTGCGTTCTTCTTACATTTGCCATCTGTCATATATGCTTGGCAGGTGAGACACTCACTGATGAAGTGACCCGATAAACCGCAGAAGATGCATACTAAGCCATCAGGGGGCTCTTGACGAGCACCACCAGGGTTTCATGGTTGACTCGATGGTTTCGGAGCGGCTAAGGCGGTCGCGATCGTGCTCGCGAAACGTTCGAGTATGAGGTTGAGATCTTCGGCTTTCATTTGGTTCAACGGGGGCGATGACAATTGGGCTGTGATGGTTGGTTGCTGAGGATGGACGTGTGAAGTACTCGAACCTGCTAAAACATACTGCGCCGCTTCGTGAATGTCTTTGAGATCGTAGGGGTCATCGGGATAGTGATCGGGTAATTTGAGTTCGAGGCGTTGTGCAATTCGGGCCCATAGATAGGCCTGGCTGAAATCCTCGGACGAAGGCCCGATGATGGGTCCCTACACCGCCTGGCTGTGGAAAACGCGATATTGAGTAATTTCAGTATCATAACCTTCTAACATTCCTTCAACATCCCCTGCCTAACTGTCTTCAACACCTGCGACCTCCTTCTGCGACTTTGCGACCAGGTCGCATCATAGTCCGTGGCAGCAGGCCGTCGCATCAACAATCCGATCAAATGCCCCACTACTCCACTTGATCCTTAGCGGTTGGTAGTACCGAAAGCAGTGTCTACATGAGGGTCGCATACTCGGGGTAGCAAGGAAAGGCAGTGTCTAGTATCATTTTATTCATTATATTCCTTTCATATTCTTTCAGCTTTATTACTTTCTATTTCTCTGACTTCTATAAAAGCCCATCGTACATACCACAATAAAACAGTTCAGTTCCCCCCTTTCGACCACAGTTCAGTACTAGTTCAGAGTAAACAGCTCAAAGAAAGCCTTCGACACTATCGCCCATTACGACTATGCCCCTTTGCAACTGCTGTGATCCGCGCAGCACCAACATCCTCATTAGAGAACGGTTGACCCGACGACCCAGCCACATATTATAACCCGTCAAACTCGATCGCACATCCCCAGCCCTATCGCGCTAACTATGCTAATCGACTACACCACCGACCAGAACCAGTCGCATTTCCTGTAATGCTCAAATTTCAGTCATGAAAAGTTGAAGAGATCAAATTTTTTGGTAACATGTAACAATAGATGAAGAGCTGGTCATATCAGTACAGTACTTCAAACACAAATTTGAACATGTTTGTGTTGCTGAGGGGAGTGAATATTAGGGAGAATACAGTAGAACCAGTGGCTGCCAGGCCTCAACAAAATGGGGTGTTGGTGGGAAGTGAAACATGGGGTGCCCAACTGCATCAGGATTCAGCAATATGTCAACAAGGGTTAACTAAGAGGTGGGACCAATCAAACATCAACTGTGAAAAGGCCTACTATTGTACAGCAGGTGTTTTGGAGCCCAATTGATGGCCTTAAAGCACCCTGCAACAGCCATGAACTTGCATAGGTTTGATGTCAGATTTCTTTTTAGCAGGTCCTCCAGAGCCCCCCCCCCCCCAACGTGATGTGCTGGATTCGGACCCTGACACCCCCTTGATCTGTACCATCTGCAAATATCTCTTTCCTCTTTTTCTTGGACATGACCTCTACTTGAGAAAGTGGTAGCATCTGAGGATGGACCCACAAGGACTTGATGGCTTCCATGGATGGTGCTTGACCCTGGCTGATTTCCAGTGAGTTCATATATTTGGCCTTGGTCAAGTGAAGCTCCAGGCTCTGAATCAAAAGTAACTGGCAGATGGTGGGACACAAAAGGTCCTGGCAGGGGTGCACTTGGCAGGACTCCAGCAAAAGTGGGTGGGGGGAGTGGAACAGTGGCTGTAGCAATCACTGGAGCACTGATAGCTCTTTCACTGCTTCTGTTCTTTCTTTCAAGTGCTTTCACCTGTGCTATTGCCTGTGCAACTGAAGTTTTCTCATTGACATTTCTCAACTACTACAAATGGTAAGCCTGAAGGTGTTCAGGTAGCTAATTAGAAGTCAGAATTAATTCTGAGGGCATGGGAATAAGCTTGGATCTACCTTATAAAATATGCTAATACATTTGCCAATCTATTCCAACCCTTTGCATCCAATTTCCAATTGGGTTGATTGCCAGATTGGTTGAATGCAGGATGTTCCTGCATGAATGTTTTAAACTGAGCTCTTTCTGCTTGGGTATGCACTGCCATGACTGCATACTTTGTTCCCTGCTGCTGGGCTAGGAATGAGTGCTTGTGATCTTGATCATGAGCATGGCTATAGCTTGCAATTTCTGCAGTAGAACATAGTTCTTCTGGGACAGGAAGAATGCCAATTCTTTCATTGCAAGGGATATGCACACTTCCATTTTTGGCCATATTACTGTTAATTATTTATAATTGACCACAAACACTGCAACTGAGCTGCCATTAGTGTTTAAAGGTCCGGTCATTGTAACCGCAAAAAAGACCGAAACCGGACCGGACTGTGACCGATGTAACCGGACTATCAGTCCGGTTATGTCCAGTTATAGTATGGTCGCAGTTACAGTTATGTGCAATGTGTAAAAACATCATAACTGACGAAAAACTGGTTATAACCGGTCTAAGACCGAACCACGGTCTTAGATACGTACATGAGTAGCATGCTGTGACAATTTCGGATCATATCAGTTCCTGGGTCATCCAAATCCATCCAGAAATGAGTGAGATATGACCAAACCGATTTCTATAGTCATGACTTGGTAATATAACCTTGGCCCATTATCCCTTTGCATATATTGGGTGTGGTTTTGAGAATTACAACTTGTGCAAGAGAGCGAATCTGTAGTGCGGATGTGGGCGCGTGTTTCCCGTCTCTAACGCAAGGCAATCGGATTCTTCTACGACGTGTTATGCATGTTTAACTAATTGGGTTGAGTTGATTTGTCAAAACTGGTGAAATGTAAATAATGTCTCGCAGGTGAGTCGGATCGCTTGGTGTCATAGACAAGGATTGTGCGTCTCCATCTGCGCTATAGAATCGGTCACCTACTCAGGTTGGCAATCTCAAAGCCTCACCCAATAAATGCGCAATACAAGCTAGTCAGCTTGAAGCTGTGGCAATATTAGTATACAGAATACCAGTTGTAACTGCAGTTAAAACTGGTTAAGACTGGTTACCAACTGGTCCTAAAATAGACTGGTTATGACTGGTCAATAGACCAGTGCATAACCGGTATTAACCGGTTACGTGCGGTCCAGTTGCAGTTACACCATGATCCAGACATTTTGTAACTGGTTACAGTCGCAGTTACATCCAAAAAAGGCAAAAAAAACCGGACTGGACCGGACCTTAAAACACTAGCTGCCATGTCTGGAACAAGCCAGAGCTGCTTTTGGAAATGACAAATTGCAATGACTATAGTTATTGTCATCGCTCCAATGTGTAAGGGACATGCATCGTCTTACTATCACATATTATGGGTTTCAAAATACCAGAGAGTTTCAAAATGAAGTTTTTTAAGGGATTGCCATAGCAAATAGCTGATCCTTGCTATAATATATCACCTATATACTACACCACTATAGATCACAAAAGAAATAAAGAAGTTCCATTGTGCTTGCTTTGTGATGTTGCTGACATTACAAGAGAGGACTCAAAATTTGATTTAAACAGCCCTGGCTTTAAGCATCACTTAATGGAACACTGTACAATTTAAGTATATCATCTATGTATGCAATCAAAGCCTTGTCTAAAATTCTAGAGCATCCAGAGCAACAGAAGGAAAGATACAGAAGAAAGATTGAATTTGCATGACAATTCCATCAGATCTCACTGATCTAATGCTTGTCGCTATCTCACATCACTGAGTAAGCAAGCAGAGGTGGATAGAATCGGGTGTATTAGTCAGCATGATGATCTGTGATGTAAGTTTTGAAACTCACAGTTTTTGGGACTTGCACACTTGGCTTTCTTCTGACACAACCATGCACCAGCATTGTGCCAAAGTGACATTTCAGGGGGATAGTTCAGATGTTATCACATTGACTCCAAAAGTCTGATTGGAGGAAGGTGCTGCCAATGTTTTTCTATTCATGATTTGGTAAAAGTTTTGAAACTCCCAACTTATGATAGTATGAAAAGTAGGAGAAAAAGGCACCTTCGGCAACCCATTGGGTCCACTGGAAGGGCCGTCTGTCATTCATATCTTGAGGTACACCTACACAAGTATCTGGTGGTGGGTCAGTGGGAAAGTAAAGGAAATGACTTGAGATACTGTATCTGGGAGAGAAGATGAAGAGCGGAGATAACCCTGAAAGAGGGGTTGTCTGAGACCAGTTTACTTCTCTCCCAAGGAATAGAAGAACCCAGAAAAATGTACTACATGTGTCATAGCATGCAAGTGTGCAAGGATACAGTCTGAAATAGGCATGCAATGGTGCTGGTGTAAAAGCATGCAAAGTCATGCAATAATGCAGCACCTTGTTGTGAAGGAACTTTGTGAGTCTGTGTCA
Source organism: Tricholoma terreum (assembly GCA_003316345.1). Classification (NCBI taxonomy): domain Eukaryota; kingdom Fungi; phylum Basidiomycota; class Agaricomycetes; order Agaricales; family Tricholomataceae; genus Tricholoma; species Tricholoma terreum. Next base: position 4,816 of record QFEU01001925.1, read on the forward strand.
AGACAAGGAAGTGATGCGCCAGGACCTCCACCCCCATCTAATCGAGGTCTTTACTCTCCCCCAGGTGTTCCTAGCAGATCCGTGCGGAATGACACGGAATGACACGGAATCCGTGTGGATCTGTGCGGATTCCGAGCAGGGAGTAGAACTCAATTTTACTTGGGTTCTAGCCTTTCCAGTCCATGCGGATCCATGCGGATCCGCATGGATTCCGTGTGAAAACCACACGGACACTAGGAATGTACTCGGACAATTACGAGTGGAGATTTATCTACACGGACTAGGACTGGTTTTGGTCTGTGCAGTGTCTGAGTCGGACTGCTAGGACTGGACCAACTGGTCGATTTAAAAATATTGGCAGAGGCAAGAATCGAACCCCCAACCTTCCATGATACATTGCAAAGTTACCTAGTACAATAAACCATTGCACTACAGTGTCTTATCAGCACTGAAATATTTGTGCTTAACATGGTGTTTGCGGCTGTGTATGACAAAGCACACAGCCGTGTTGCCAGCTCATCCCTCCCTCTCATCACCACCACCACCAACGATGACGACACCCATTCCCTCCCTCCTTTCCTCTCTACCACCACCACCATCACTTGACCAACGCCACCCCCCCACATTCCCATTCCTCCACCATGACCCTCAATGGTCACAGATGAGCCAAGCGGATGCAACGGGCCCAAACGACGATCAGCGTCGTTTGGGCCCCCAGTAAGTTTTTTCTTTTTGTTTTTATAAACTTGCAACTAACTTTTTTACTATGTTTTAGGTTCTATTCTAGTGGTAACGATGGATGTCGAAGCGACACGACCCACGGCCGCCCAATCCCCTCCTCCCCATTTGGATGGGATGTGAGGGTCGAGCCGAGGGCCCTACCACAACCACCCACGGTGATGAACGACGCACCACCCGCCCCAGCCCCGCGAGCAGCTGCTCGGAGGGTGGATCACGGGTGGAACGACCACGAAAACCAAGCGGGGAAGGGAGACGACTATGACAGGGGGGAACCCGATGCCACCATGACCACCACCCGTCCCCAGCCTCATGAGCATCTGCTCGTGGGGTGGATGATGGGTGGAATGGTGACGCTGGAGGGGGAACAGGGGAGATGGCGAAGGGAGGGACGAACTGTGCGGGAACAGCAGGATCACACCATGCCACCGCCACGAGCACCTGCTCATGGGGTGGATTGTGGGGGTCTACAATGAAGATGCGAGGGAGGAGAAGAGGGAGAAGAGGGAGATGGCACCCCAGCACCCGAACCCCACCGCTGCGAGCATTTGCTTGCAGGGTGGATCGGGTGCTAACGACCATGTCACCTCCTCCACGATGACGACAAACGGCATAGCACCTGTCCCCATGCCTATGAGCCACTGCTCGTAGGGTGGATCGCGGGTGCAGATTGGACGACGACGACGACGAATGGCACAGCACCCCCACGCCTACGAGCCACTGCTCGTAGGGTGGATTGCATGCAGATTGGACGAACGAGACGGCACGAGGGAGTGAGACAGCAGGGGGAAGACAAGGGAGGGGGGATGACGAGACGGCACGAGGGAGTGAGACAGCAGGGGGAAGACGAGGGAGGGGGGATGAAATGACGAGGAGGGAGGGAGAACGAGACCACAACAAGGGGGGGGGAGACGAAACGGCGATGACGAGGAGGGGGGGGGGGGGCGAAACGACGAAACGACGAAGAGGGGGAACAAGACGACAACGACGAGGGGGAAACAAGACAATGAGGAGGAGGAGGAGGAGAGGAGAACGAGACAGCGAGCACCACCCACCTCTAGGCCCATGAGCAACTGCTCGTGGGGTGGATAGTGGGTGGAACGACGACGCTGGAGGGGGAATGGGGAGGAGATGGCGAAGAGGGGGGGGACCAATCCCGCGGGAACGGGTATGACACCATGCCACCGCCACGAGCACCTGCTCATGGGGTGGATTGTGAAGGTCTGGGAGACAATGCCTTAGCACCCGAACCCCACCGCTGCGAGCATTTGCTTGCAGGGTGGATCGGGTGCTAACGGCCACATTACATCCCCCATCATACAGCACCCGCCCCCATGCCTACGAGCCACTGCTCGTAGGGTGGATCACAGGTGCAGATTGGACAACGAGGGGAAGAGGGGAGGAGGGGGCAGGGGGACCGTGGGATGACAGCCCCCCTACGTGCACCCGCCGTCTTGCTATAGAGCAAGGTGGCACTTTTCCCCTACCTAGCAGGTAGTGCTGTAATCATGATAGGGGGCTTTTTTTAGTTCTTTTGTAGCTGCATCACTCAATGAGTGACAATTTCTTTTTCTTTTGTATCTTTGGAAATGAACATAAAATAACATTAATAATACAAATATACACTGCCAGTGTGGTCTAGTGGTTAGTAGTTGAGCTGTCATGTGACCTCTTATAGTGAGGTTGAGGGTTCCATTCCTGGTGTTAACACTAGATTTTGATGACAAGTTGTCTGAAAATTGCTGATAAAAATTACAAAATTGAGTGATTCCACGTGGAATCCGCATGGATTCCATGTGGAATAATTCATGCGGAATTTGCTCGGATGTTGACTTGCAAGCTTGACATGGAATCCATGCGGACTAGCACGGAATCCGCATGGACTAACATGGAATCCATGCGGACTAACACGGAATCCATGTGCACCTTTGCTGGTAAGGTCAGAATCTGCACGGAATCTGCACGGAATCCACGGAATCCGTGTGGTCTGTATGGAATCCGTGCGGAACACCTGGGGGAGTGTAAAGTATTGATCTAATCCTATTCTTCCAACGGTTCGAAATACGAATCGACCTAGCGCACCCACCACGTCTCCTGAAGTACCCGCCCCAACATCATTGTCTGCTCCTGCAAATATTCCAACCTCATCTACCTCTTCGACAACGCCTTCAACTCAATCTATGAACCCTCCCGTAACCTCGCCATCCACGTCAGACCCCCCGATTCACCCTTTCGCAGGTGTTAAAGAGAATGCCTAATTACCGCCTCACGAATGCAACTTCGCAGGGCCCTTGAAAGGTAAAGAACGAGACGGCCCCTCATACCATACGCAGGCCCCTATCCAGAACGAACAAATCGCCAACGACATCTTCTCACATTTGATGAAGACCCCCGTCGTCACGCTGACGTCGGAAGAATTATTATCATTATCACCCAAAGTTCGCACTAAATGGAAGGAGCAGATAACAGCCAAGCGCGTTCCGCAGGAAGGGAACCAGCTTCCTGTTTACATGACCGACCGCACTTTGATCGTGTTAGACGATCCCTATGAAACCTATCTCAGTTCTCTTCGCCCAGGGGAGATCCCTGAGCCCTTCATCGTCGCGAAGGATTCCCATTCAATTAGGTCGGTCGTCATGGAAATTAACGGCAAGAATTTGATCGAAAGCGTCGTTGACGCTGGCTCCTCGATCATCGCCATGTCTGAAGACATCTGTCACGAACTCGGCCTCGCCTACGACCCGTCCATTCGCCTCCCGATGGAGTCAGCTAACGGCGGCATCGACAAATCACTTGGTCTCACACAAAATGTCCCTTGTAAAGTCAGGAACATAGCTTTGTACATGCAGATTCATATTATTCGCGACCCCGCCTACGACGTACTACTGGGCCGACCGTTCGACGTTTTGACTGAAAGTGTCATACGAAACTATCGCAACAAAGCCCAAACAATCACAATCCGCGATTTGAATTCAACCCGATCCGCCACCATTCCCACTATCCCTCGATCACATCGTCGTCGCAAGGTTTTTCACGAATAGGGGACGAGATTTTGGAAGCTAATCAGTGCGCATGTATCATCGCCTTCGACTCTACTGACTCCTCTATTTATATCGAACGCACTGTGACCATTCCCAAACTCGACTCCTCGCCCGTTTCCGAAGCGGCTATTATTTCGAATCTTTATCTTTCAGCTTGCGACCAGTTCCACGTTCCAAAGGACACCTCGATGGTGTTCATCCCTATGAAAACCTCTGTCCCGACTTCTCCCATGTTTCCTGTAACAACAGTCGACTCTACCTATCTGACGCTAGCCGTCACGAAGAAGAAGTACAAGCCCATCGCACAGAAAGTTCGGCCAGTCATAGCCGAGCTTCCCGATCGATTTTGAATCATTCGCAAGATCATCAGTGATCTGCTCGAGAATATGCCTGTTCTCAATCCCCATCCTCCGTCATTCTCACCTACCTCTCGCTATAGTCTAGAACAAAAGGCGATCGTCGACAAGAATCATCCAGGGGATTTCCTTTGGCCCACAGAACGCGACCTCATGCACGACTTTATCCGAAATCATGAAACTGCATTCACATGGAACGAAAACGAATGAGGAAGCTTCCGTTCCAATTTCTTTCCCCCGATCGAATTTCCCATTATCCCTCACACCCCCTGGGTCCAACACAACATTCTGATTCCCCCAGGTATCTATGAAGAAGTCTGCGCAATGTTGAAGAAGAAGATCGAAGCAGGAGTTTATGAACCATCGAATTCATCGTACCGATCGCGATGGTTCTGCATCATGAAGAAGGATGGCAAGTCGCTTTGAAGGGTCCACAGCCTCGAACCACTCAACAAAGTCACTATCCAACACTCAGGCATCGTACCAATTCCCGAGCATATCGCCGAACAGTTTGGTGGACGCGTGTGTGGTGGCATGCTCGACCTCTACGTAGCTTTCAACTTAACGGAAGGTCGCAGAGTCATTGCACGATCTTACCACCTTTCAGACACCCTTTGGCGTGCTCCGCATCGTCACCTTACCGATGGGTTGGACAAATTTGGTACCCATCCTCCACGACGACGTCATGTATATTCTACAGCCCGAAATCCCTCACGTCACTATTCCGTACATTGACGATACACCAGTCAAAGGACCAAAATCTGAATATTGTACCATCGGTGGATCCTTCGAAATGCTACCACAGAACCCCGCCATTTGTCGCTTCATCTGGGAACACTTCGAAAACCTTAATCGAGTCGTCCAGCGCATGAAGTATTGCGGTGGGACGTTCTCGGGTCCTAAACTATTCCTTTGCGTCCCTGAAATCATTGTTCTAGGACATCGTTGCAACATCGAAGGTCATATGGCCGATCCGACTCGTATTCACGCCATCAGCAAATGGGGTCCATGTCGGACTCTCACCGAAGTCAAAGCCTTCTTAGGCACGATCGGCATATGTCGGATATTCATTCGAAACTTCGCGAAGCAAGCAGCAGCCCTAATCAACCTTACGCGTAAGGATGTCCCCTTTGACTTCGGTCCAGATCAGATAGCCGCACAAGAAGATCTCAAACAAGCCCTAATCGACTCGCCCACCATTCGTGCCATTGACTACACCTCAGACGCCCCCGTTATCCTCTCTGTCGACACCTCTCACATCGCCGTCGGTTTCTTCCTATCACAATGCAACCCCGATAACCCTCGAAGACGTTATTACAGCCGATTCGGCTCCATCACACTCAACGAACGTGAATCGCGTTTCTCGCAGGCAAAGCTGGAACTCTACAGTTTATATCATGCTCTTGGCGCATTTCGACTCTACCTCATAGGCGTCCGAAACCTCATCGTCGAAGTCGACACCCGATATATCAAGGGAATGCTATCGAATCCCGACATTGCACCCAGCGCCTCGATCAATTGATGGATTGTATCGATTCTCACCTTCCACTTCACCCTCATTCATGTAGCTGGTACTCACCATGGGCCCGATGGCCTTTCGCGCCGACCACCCCAAGACGAAGATTCGGTTTTAGATGACGAAGAAGATTTTGGAGACTGGGTAGACAGACTACATGGTTTTATGCACCAGATCAATCCAATTTTGACGCACTCCTTCCTCTCTGCCAACTCACATCCGACGTTCGCCCTCTCTTCAGATCTCAGTAAGGGGGAGGATGTCTCCTATAACGATGTTCCTCGATCCAACAACGCAAAGAACAATGATGCAAAGCTTCTTTGCGTACGCAAATGGCTCGGAGACCTGACGCATCCATCCGATCTCACTGATTCCGAGTATGCTTCATTCATGCGATATTGCACAGAGTTCTTCGTCGACTCAGGACGTTTATGGCGCAAGGATTCCCATGCCGCCCACAAGATCATAGTCGATCCTGACTCCTGTCTCGAGATCATTTGCGCAGCCCACGACAACATTGGGCACAAGATGGTGTTCGCCACAAAGTCCCACGTCGCGCTCTGATTTTGGTGGCCGAACATGAAGGCCGACATCGCCTGGTACATTCGCACCTGCCACTACTGTCAGATTTGACAGACACGCAAAGTCCTCATTCCCCCGACAGTTGCCACGCCCGCCCCATTATTTGCCAAAGTCTACATCAATACAATGCACATGCCTCCATCGGGCGGATTCCATTACATTGTACAAGGGCGATGCTCTCTCACGTATTACCCCGAATTTTGTAAGCTTCGCAGTGAGTCTGCAACCACTTTAGGCGATTGGATATTTGAAGACATCATCTGCCGTTGGGGCTCCCTATCCGAGATTGTAACCAACAACGGTACCGCGTTTCTAGCTGCGATGGAGTACCTCGCAAAGCGCTACAATATTCGACATATTTGGATTAGCAGGTACAACTCGCACACCAATGGCCTCGTCGAGCGAGCCCACTTTGATGTTCGACAGTCTCTCTTCAAAGCCGTCGATGGAGAACAAGCAAAGTGGTCCATCAGCCTTCATACAGTATTTTGGGCCGAACGCGTTACGGTTTGTAAACGCATGGGCTGTTCGCCTTACTTTGCAGTCACCGGTTCACACCCCCTCATCCCTCTCGACATCTCAGAAGCAACCTATCTTCAACCTCCACCCGATTCCATTCTATCCTCCACCGACCTTATCGCCTGACGAGCAATCACATTGCAGAAACGATCGCACAACCTCGAAATGTTATACTCAAAAGTGTATTCGGCTTGCCTCGATGCTGCGAAATGCTTCGAACAAGTTCATAGGCATACTATCAGAGATTACAACTTTGAGTGAGGCGATTTAGTCCTCCTGCGAAACATGAAGATTGAGAAGTCCCTCAATCGCAAGATGCGACCTCGTTATCTCGGATCTCTCGTTGTGATTGAACGAAACTTCGGAGGCGCATACATCATCTGTGAACTTGACGGAACAGTCTTCCATCAGCCTATCACTGCCTTTCGACTCTTGCCTTACCTCGCACGAAAATTGATTCCCCTACCCCCGAACTTTCTCGACATCCCTGATCAACGTCTTGACGAGCTTCGTACTATGACTGATGTCAACGACGACCACTACGAAGACATCGTAGAGCCCGATTCCGATTTTTAGTATTTGAACTTCATTTTTGATTTACTCACGTTCACTTTCTTATATTTTTAGTGTACTCTACAAGTCGCAATATTGCATCTCGCATGGTCACGCAAACTCGAAAGGGTTTTTGGCCATGATGATATACTGAGCCTTTCCCTTTTCGTTTTATTTCTTTTGTTTTCTTTATTTTGTTATGTTTTTACTTATCTTGCGATTCGGATAGCTCGGACGGAGTTGTTTCATAAACAAAAAGATATACAGACAAAACATATACAAAAGAAAACCTTTCCCCTTACACCTCATATTCCGCCAACTTCTTATCGAGCGTGTCCAACTCGTCCGCCAGAACCTCATACTGCACCCGTTTCCTCAGCAACATCTCCGAGAGGATGCAAAAGCGGGTTGCCCACTCATCGTCCGTTGCCTCAACCTCACGCGCTCCAGGAACCTTGACCGTGCGTCCCTTTCCCTTCATGTCCCTCTTCGGCCTCTCAGGTGACCGTGATGGTCTGGCCTTGGGCTCGACGGCGTCCTCGATGACGCATGCTTTCGGTCCTATGATAGGCCGATTGGTTAGTTATTCTTATAGCAGTCGCCGATCGCGTAATGCACCTTGGGACGGGCGAGTGGCCCGTTTTGCCTGTTTCCCTCTCGCCAGGTCGCCCTTCCGAAGTCCCTTCCTCGACACCCCCTGCCAATAACATCCCTGGACCGCCTGGATGCACTTTGTACACTTCGGCGACCCCTCCTTCACTACACAGGTCAGTCTCAACCTGATCCTTGCACATCGGTCACACTGCGATATCGGTTAGAGTGGCGTCGAAGAAAGACAACGATCACTTACCAGGCCCTCAAAATCGAGAAGCCAGCTGTCTGCGAACTTCGTCCGTTTCATGTCGAGGACCTCGACCTCGACCTCGCCCTCCTCACCTTCCTCGTCCACTGACATCCTGCGCTTTCGCACCTGCACGACCAGGAGGATTGCAGCCCCCTCGTCCTTGCCGTCCTCGTCGTTCACTTCGCCCGCCTCCACCTTTGCGATTGCCCTTGCCTCGGCCTCTAACTCTCCATTCCGCGATTTCAGCTCGTCCTTTGAAATCTGTTTGGCGTGAAATCTGTCCACGACAGCCTTGCGCGCCTCGGCCAAGGCCACCCGTCGTTGTTCGAGTCGGGCTGCTCATTCTGCGGCAGCCTGCTGTGCTGCAGCCTCACGGACTCTCTTTGCCGCCGCTTCTTCCTCCTCTCGTATCCTCGCCTCCTCCGCTTCGCGTGCCTCTCTCTCAATCGTGTCCTTCAGGTTGGAAAAGAGTAGCTTGCCCCCCCCACGATACCCATTCGGGCCGCGCGAGAGGCGCGAACAACGCAAAGGTCTCGTCAACGAGCGCTTGAACGCCCGTGCTCCGTTCCTCACCGAGACCGTCCGCCATGTCATCATATTCACTCTGTTTGGCACACGTTAATTGCCCAGTGATGATCCGAGTGGTGAGACGTACCATTTGTTCGCAAAAAGCTTTGCCCCAGACCCCAAAGTCAGAATCCTCGGCCTTTCCAGCTTTGGGCATTGACCTTGCATGGTCAAGGATACCGGATTCGAGTTCCGCAAGTAGTTGAGACATATCCGAGTGTTTGTAGTTAAGAGAGTGGATAGGTTGGGAGAAGGATGAGAGAGGAAAACGATCGGGGCCTTAAAAGTTTTTTTCAACATGGTCTCATGATCGTGATCGGCATGTGACATATTTGGCTGACTGAGACAGTCAGGATTTCAGTAAGGGGAAGAATGATAGGGTCACCTGCTAGCCTAAGCTCCGAATCAGTACACATCGGACACTCAACAGCACCTCGTCCGACCATTACGCATCACCCGAACAATTGGACACTGAATATCTATTCTTCCCAGGAAGTGAACAGGCCAATTTGGATGGAATGGCTGATGTGCAGGAGGCAATGGTAGATGGGGTGGTGGTGGTGGTGGTGGTGGCAGTATGATTATCTGCTAAATGTATTGGTCAAAAAATCACTATAATGACAATTAAAAAACTTTTACTTACATTAGCAGGAGGAACAGGAGGAGGATTGGGAAATTGTATAATCAAATTCAAAGGAGCAACAGGAGGAGCAACAGGAGCAATAGGAGAAGCAGGAGGAGCAGGAGGAGCAATAGGAGGAGCAGGAGGAGCAGGAGGAGCAATAGGAGGAGCAGGAGGAGCAGGAGGAGCAGGAGGAGCAGGAGGAGCAGGAGGAGCAGGAGAATCAGCAAAGTCCAAAACCAAATTCAAAGGAGCAGCAAAATTGGGAGCAACAGGAGGAAGATTAGGGATATCCAAAACAAAATCCAAAGGAGCAGCAGGTGGCTAGAGTCAAAGCTATTATTAATAAATTGATATATATGTTATAAAATTGAATACATACAACTGGTGGTGGTGGAAGTGGTGGAAGAGCAGCTTATTGAACAGCAAGATTTGGAAAAGGCACTGGAGGAGGAGCTATACCATTACCTCTACCCAGAGGAGGCAAGGCAGCCAGGTGTTGTGCCAAATGTGCAGAAAGATGATTATAATGATAGGGGGCAACAGGTGGAGGTGCAGCAAAAGGATCATTGATATCAGCATGAACAGGAGCAGAAGGGGCTCTTCCATGACCTCTGCCACGACCTCTGCCACACTGTGGAAGGGGGGGCAAAGCAGCCAATTGCTGTGCCAAATGGGCAGGAAGGTGGTTGTACACAGGTGCAGGGGGTATCAGTGGAGGTGGAGGTGGAGGCTGGGCCATACGCAGCATATGAACATGATGTGGAGTGCGATGATGAACAGGGCTGTCAAGAACCCATTGATTCCGTTGATTCTGTTGAGCAGCAGTTCGGGCCCTTTGAGGGCTGTTGGGAGAAGTCTGTTCCCTGAAAGAAATTGTCAGATGATTGTCAACCAATTGAAGAAGAAATACAGCAGACATACATAGTCCAGGAGGGGGGGAAAAATCAGACAGGGGTCAGCACAGTGAAATCGGTGGTAACAGTGGCAGTTGAAAGTGGAGCTACTTCCTCTGAAAAAGAAAGAGGAGGCAACTGTAAACCCGCCAGCCCAATCTCCCTGCACACTGTGCCCTGAGAGCGGTCCAAAAAAAATTGACTGGCTGACACTCCTTTGTTGAAAAGAAGAAGCCAGGGAGGTAGAACTTCACAGGGCTTCACCTTGGTTTACTGAATCCCTCAAGAACACAGACACACACCCACTGGAAAAGAGCCCAGAGAAAAGAGTGATGGAGAGCCCAAAGAAAGAGGTGAAAAGAAAAAAAGCAGCCAGCAATGCATGGGAACTGCTTAGTCAGTATTATTCATCATCCCAAAAACAGCCCTCTTGGCATTTCCAAATAAGGTGCTCTTGGCGCTGATAGGGTCACCTGCTAGCCTAAGCTCCGAATCAGTACACATCGGACACTCGATAGCACTTCCTCCGACCTCACGCGTCACCCAAACAATGTCTGATCACACTTTCGCGTTCCTGATCATTCCCCGACCAATCTCGGACTGCTTCGACCTACATCGCGGCTTATTGTACGACTTCGAGTGCATTCGCGTATGTTCCTACCCCTTCGGACCGTCCTTCCAACGGTTATCTTTCCCCCTTGTGATACGCTATCACACTTGCGGCCGCCGTTTTGGACGCATTCGCGCAGGGACAACGGCGTCTTGAGAAGTCACGATGCACTCTGTTTGTCGCTCCGATATTATGACAATAAGACATTTCCGTTTCGTCTTAGTTTGTTTTTCCTTATGTTTTATCCTTGGTTGTGGTTCTTTATTGTTCTGATCCATTTTGATATACATCTATGGTCTCATGACTTTATTCCCTGTTGGTATTCTTCATTCAAAAACATATAAAAATCCTGTAGTATTCACCTAGTAGCAATAAGAACTCGTCTCGACTCCTATCGTCTCTAGATCTAAGAGTCCAACTCGAAGATCATCTCTCGACTAGTCTAAAGTTCTGTGAAACGATCATGAACTTTGTCAAGCATTTTCGTAACCCGTTATTGTATCGCATATCGTCATATCCATCCCTCAAACACCTTCGTTGTCATCGTCATCTATCGTCGAGTCTATTATATTATTACCAATCCCCGTTACATCGCGCGTTCAACATTTGATCATCGTGCGCACATATCGGACGTCCGCGACCATCGTCGGACTATCGTAAACCCCATCGCACTCTTCACGCGGCCATCGCATACCATTGTTGGCATCTGTGATAGACATTCAAACACCTTGCACCCTTCCTCCAGCTTGTGTAGTACTGAACGAACACATTTAGGTGTTTGGTTTGGTTTTCCTGGCCGAGTATCATCACTGGACCATTTAACCATTATATGGGGAGATATGGATGGTAATTCCCCGGCGTTTGGTCCAGGAATTAAGAGATTTTATCAAGATTTGACCTAGTCATGGCCACAACAAAAGTACATTACATGATGTCGTTGTGATGTCATGTCTGTAGTTCGTAATCCATTGTAACTTGCCAGGGATGTTAAATGAATGAAATATACGTGGTACACATTGTTAGGTGTGATATTAATATACTCAGGATGCCACCTTCTTGTACCCAACATTTTCATTGCACAAGATATAAGCAATGTTATCAAAGTCATTCTGATCACGACAAATACTTGTGATAAAATGTTTTGGTCATATCTTGACCAATTCTCAACCGTTTTTGATGGTCCAGGGACGGAAATTAATGGGAATATGTGTGAAGATGTGGTCCAAGACGGGGCTCTGCTAAAAATCAGTTGCAACCGATTTTAACCGGTTTTCCATTGGTCCTATGATGTTTTTGACAACTAGGCAACTGGCAACTGGACCAAAAAAAACCGGTCCATAAATAGACTACAGGTCCGGTCCTAATCGGTCCAGTTGGGTTGGGTTGCAATCGTTTTTTCGGTCCATAGGACCGGACCTGCGAACACTATCCTTAATTAGAATCTTGACACCCCCTTGGTACAGATGAAACCCAAGGCTCAAAGAGAAAGAGGATATGCATGAAATGTGGGAGTCCAAGCTGTGCAGGAGCCAGTGCAAGAAGATACTGCAAAAATCCTTGTCAGGATTGTGGAAGGGATGATTGTAATGGAAGGAATAGCCAGTACCCAAGGCTTTCCTGTAGTGAGGGATGGAAAAAATACCACAAGAAGTTATGAGTTAGTTATTGTGCAAAGAGAGGTTGTTCATAATGGTTAGGAGATGTACTTATCATGAAACAGTCCCTCCAGGATGCTTTAGCCTAAGTTGAATGAGTGTATAGTGAATGTTATTATGTTACTACAGTTGATATTCTCATAATGCATAGCCTCCGGACTGACTCAGGGCCTATGCATTATGACATATATGCATGACGAAAATATGTCATGAATGTGATGTTCTGTGACCCTGCCAAAAGTGTGACACAATTCACGATAGATTTCGACGTATACTCTGTATCAACCATACTCGAAGAGCTCTGTGTATCTATCTAGTGAGGTCTGTGTGGAATCAAGGCATATGCGCATGATTTCAACTTTCTTGATAGGGTTGATTGTGTAAATATCAAAGCACCATCCGATGTCTTGACTCTTTGAGGCAAAGTGCCAAACAATCTCGCCCTGAGACACTCCAGGATGCTCATAAATCACATAGGTAAGCTACACTGTACCGAATAATACGGTCTATCGAACGCATACATTGTACCGAGTGATGCGGGTTCGGTGGACGCTGTCGAAGGCCTCATGTATGTATATGTATGTACTATAACAGTAAGTAAGTAACCCCACCGATCATTGTAACATAATGATCCTATGAATTGGCATCAGACACAGGCATTGGCAGTTGCATTCGGAGGTGCATGCTACATCGGCAGCGGCAATGGCAGCGTGATGTAGGTAGTAGTAGTTGCATCGCTGGTTACATTGGGAACGGCAGTGGCAGTTGCATCGGGCTCGGTATCGGCTGTTGCATCGGGAACGGCAGTAGCTGTGGCATCGGGAACGGCATCGGCAGTTGCATAGGGAACGGCATCGGCATCAGCGCATCACGAGGTCTCCAAAGGAATCTGGGGCCATTGTGATTGGCATTGACATGGGCATGGGCAGCGGCAGCGGCATGGGCATGGGCAGCGGGCGTTGCAGTCAGGCAAGGAAATTCAAAGTGCTCAGCAGCAATGTTATTGTGTATATTACATGATTGTAATATGACAAGTATATAAGCGTATCATTCATTTTCACTAGTGTCCATCATATCATCAGAGCCAGGCAACCAAGTGTCATCAATATAGGTAAAGTCCGCATGGCTATAGATGGGGAGTGTGACGTGAGAAGGCGTGCACCTCTCTATCTGAGAGGTGGTCAGGGATTCAGCACTAGAATTTTCTTCCAAATCGGACTTGGCATCGGCATCAGCATCGGCATCGGACTCATGAGATCCAGCCAAATCGGTATCCGAAGATGAAAGGAAAAGATGAGCCGCATCCGATGCTGTGGGAAAAGCGGTGGGAATGGAATGTGTGGACGGAGATGAAGAGGTGGAATTGGCAGAGAAAAACGCAGTAGCATTAAGGATAGTCGGGGAGGCCATATTGTGAGATGAATCATCGTCTTCATCGTCGCCCTGCCACGCCATGGCTGCCTGAAAGGTAGTTGGCTGATCATCTTCACCTTGGGATGCCATAGAGGCATCTGACGCAGGGGGTACATTCACATTGCCAGCAGGAGTGGCAGCGGTAGCGGCAGCGGCATTGGACTCGGCATCGGCATGTGATGTGTCTGATTCAGTGTCTGAAAAATATAGCCCAGCATCAATACCGGTTACAGTGGGTGGTCGACTATATGCAGCAGAGACCGTTGGGATACTTGCTGTGATTGACCACTCCTTTTTGTGGACGCCATCAGGCAGGGACTGTATATACCCAGAATGATGTGATTTGCCCTTGCCCTTGGTCTTCTGGCTGGATGCTAGCACATTGTTCTCTGTGATGTCAACACCCCAGGTCCACTTGTGGGAGGTGGGGGGAAGAGATTTCAGATGGTCAAGTTTGGCCTGCGCATGTGCCGCCAAACGCTGTGATTGTCTTTTTACGGCTGATAACTTCGAACCTCCCGCCGCGCCTCGAGGAGTTGGTTTGGTTGCTGGTGCCGGTGCCACTGCCAATAATGATGTCCGTGGTTCAGCCTGAAGCTCCTTCAGCAGGGCAAGCTCATGAAGCCGTTGGAACCCTGCTGCTTGCCTAACATTCGCATTCATTGCCGCATCTGCTGATGATTCACAGCCATCTATGAAGGCATGCATACTACGTGCTTCCTCAAACATATCACGAACGAGAGCTCGGAGCTCATGACAAGATCGGCAGTCGGCTCGGCAGTCAACATGGTTGTGGGCAGCACTGTTCACTGACTGGCTATATGGGGGCGTGTGGCTGATAATACCAGGGACATCTTGGCGATAACGATGGAGACACTCATCCAAGGTATCAACGCCAAAAACCCCCGCCGTTGCAGGTTCGGTATCATGCCTCCACCAATCACATGCATATGACTGCACTAGGAGGCTCGGACTCTCTGTGTTGACACCATCATCCAATGCGGCCAAGAGCGATGGATGGAATCCGAGGGGCAGATGATTCAAATTGACATCGGCCAGACTGTCGGCCAAGGACCGAACGAGGATTGGCACCTCAATCACAAGGCCGATCGTGGTGGTGATGCCAACCCAAGACATGACATACATCTTGTCATATTTTTCAGTGACATATTACTTGAAGGTCTCAAACTTACAAGCTCAGAATAGAGAATCCTCTGCATCCACTGTTGTTTTATCAAATTTGCCTGGTTGATCTCCAACAAAATTCGCCTGAATCGGGACTCCGCATACCATATGATTTCTTGTGTGCGCATTTGGAGTGGAGCTTTCGGCCCTGATTGCAAAGAAAAAGGGTTAAAGATCGCCAGAGTTTTGTTTGACATAGTGATGGTGGTTCGTGATCAAGATAATCAAGATTA
>QFEU01001931.1:0-10008 GCA_003316345.1 Tricholoma terreum
ATATCTCTGATCCCACTTTCATGCCCCTGAAACAACTTCAAATGCCTTCAAATGCCTTTGAACACCTCTGAATAACTTCAAACTATTTCACACATATTTGCGATGCTTCAACCACATGTGTTCACCTCATACCTGCTTCATGGATCTTCGGATGTGTTACCCATGCTTTCCATGCATTCCCCCACCTCACCCGACATGTTCTGGAGACATGCACACAAGTAAATTAGCATCTTGGGAAACAATAAGGCACTTAGTGAGATTTTGAGATATTATAACAAAGGACAGTTCCCTTCTGACATGTTTTACTCCCCTCATTTTGATCAGGAGACTTCTTTTCTGATCATCTTCAGTCAGGTTCCAGTGTTTTCCAGGTAGGGTAACCTGACTTTGAATCACTAGTTCCAATCATCAGGTCCATCACCATCACCACTGGGGTCACTTGGTGCTCATGCATTAATAGGGTCACCTGCTAGCCTAAGCTCCAAATCAGTACATTTTGGACACTTGACAGCACTTCCTCTGACCTCACGCGTCACCCGAACAATGTCCGATCACGCTTTCGTGTCCCCGATCATTCCCCAACCAATCTCAGACTCCCTTGACCTACATCGCGGCTTATCATACGACTTCGAGTGCATTCGCGCATGTTCCTACCCCTTTGGACCGTCCTTCCGAGGGTTATCCTTTCCTCTCGTGATATGCTATCATGCTCACGGCCACCATTTTGGGCGCATTTGCGCAGGGACGACAGCGTCTTCAGAAGTCACAATGTGCTCTATTTGACACTCCGAAATTATGACAATAAGACATTTCTGTTTCGTCTTAGTGTGTTTTTTCTTATGTTTTATCCTTGGTTGCAGTTCTTTATTGTTCTGATCCATTTTGATATACATCTATGGTCTCATGACTTTATTCCCTTTTGGTATTCTTTCTTCTAAAACATATAAAAATCCTGTGGTCTTCACCTAGTAGCAATAGAAAAACTCATCTCAACTCCCACCGTCTTCATATCTAAGAGTTCAACTCAAAGATCGTCTCTTGACTAGTCCGAAGTTCTGCGAACGATCGCGAACTTCATTGTGCATATTCGTAACTCGCTATCTTATCATACATTGTTGTATCCATCTCTGCAGTACCTTTGTCATCATCGCCGTTTATCGCAGCATTCATTATAACATTACCGATCCTGATCTTCCATGCGTCCAGCGTTCAATCATCGCGAGTACGCATCAGGCTCGCGCGACCATCGTCGGACTATCATAACCATCTTCGCACACTTCACGTGGCCATCGTGTACCAGTACTGGCATCTGTGATAGACGTTCTAGCACCTCGCAACCTTTCTCCAGCCTGTGTAGTACTAAACGATCGCATTTAGGTGTTTGGTTTGGTTTTCCTGGCCGAGTATCATCATTTTTGGAGCCCACTGCGAGGGTTTCTGAATCATTTCATCACCTACGCCTGATCACACTTCACGGCTTCGGCCAACAGCAGCTCGTACTCTTCAAATTGAAACTCGCGAAGCCTTTGCTTTTCTCGTGACATCGGGGGAAGTACTAGTACCAGTTCCAGAACAGTCTTGTTGGGATAGCCAGTCTCGGCCTTCTCGTAGTTACATCACCCACTTGTAGTCACATGTGTGACATCCAAATCTTATGTTCGTTTCACCATCGTTGTCCCCGACCTGAGCCCTTAACACTCCCACAAACTCGAGACCCTTGCATACCACAACAGGCCAATTTACCCTCATAAGTACAATGCTCTACCGCTGAGCTACACGGGCATCCCGCTCATAACCGCGACTGCGCATAGTGTAATGCCCGCACGAGGCCAGTCCACAGCACCGAAGTTCGACCCGACTCAGCCTCACGAACTTCGTTGGTACTTCGACGAACTCGATATGTTGTTTGGGACTTGCAATATCACGGATTCCGATCAGATGAAACGTCACGCCTGCCGCTATCTTGACATTGACTCGGCCGAACTTTGGGAATCGGTCCCCGCGTTTGGCGCAGGCACCTCATTCAACAACTTCCGCACCGCGATTCATAAGCTCTACCCCGGTTCCGAAAACGATCGCAAGTGGTCGATCTCGGATATGGACAAATTAGTCAGAGAACAACTTCGCATCGGCATCTTCGATGCTAGCAATTTAGGGATTTATTATAGGTCCTTCTACAACATCACCCAATTCCTTCGTACGAAGAACCGCATCTCAGAAGCCGAACAGAGTCAGGCCTTCGTCCGAGGATTTCAGCCAGGCCTATGGGCCCAAATCGCACGACGCCTTGAATTGAAATTGCCTGACCACTATCCTGATGACCCCTATGATCTCAAAGACATTCACGAAGCAGCACAGTATGTTTTAGCAGGTTCGAGTACTTCACATGTCCATCCTCAGCAACCAACCATTGTAGCCCAATCGTTGGAGAGGTGCAGTCTCACAGGGACAGGCCAGGAGCACAAGCGAGAAGCCCTAAAGCTCGGGCAATGCAGTCATAGCGGTAGCTCGTGATGACTAGGCAGTCTCTGCTCTATGTGGATGTCTACATAAGGTCACATGGTCGTGTGTGTAATGGTCACGTGATGTACTGCTGTAACCTACAGTTACATGTGCCCCTCTCCACAAAGGCAATGTCCTCGTTGCCACTGAACTCTAATCAAAGAAAAGAAAAGAAAAGAAAAGGATATCAGGAGATAGTAATGAAATATATGTAATAAAAAAAAAGGAAAGCTCAACATGATGGTATCCATCCCAGAGCACACTGGGCCTGACTCAAATTGACAAGTCGGGGGTCCTGATCCCAGTCAAGCTTTAGAACTGGAGGAACAGGTGTAGAAGCAGGAGCTGTAGTTCCAGAAGGAACAGTGATGACAGGTTTGCCTGGGCCTATACCAGAGGGATGTCATTGAGTGATGAAAGATTGGGGATGAGACAGGTGAATGTAAGATGGTGAAAGAAATTGTTCTGAGGGTATACAGAGATGGGGTGGAGCTTGTCGTCGAACAGTGTTGTGCCGTTGACTGCGCCTCCGTAAGGATCGAAATGGGCCTGGGAGGTTCGACCGAAGACCAGAGAGGTCTCGTGGCAGGGTGCTGGGGGCAGTGGGTAACGATGCGGCATCATCAGCCCAGTCAAAATGCATAGGTGCAGGTGTCGAACATGGTGGTATGGGGCTCAGAGAGGGTGTGGTAGGAGACGGGGGCTGTAGAACAGCAGCTGCCAGGGCTTCAGATGTGTTGGCAGCCGTCAAAGGCGCAGAGAGTGGCGAGACGGCTCGTTTGCAGATGAGTTGGGGCAGGCCGGGGTGCATAGACAGTGACCAGGGGATGGGCAGCGAATGGGGGGTTACCCTAGGCATGGGTGGCATTGACGGTGACGTAGCGGGTGACAGAGAGGGTGGGGGATTCAGCTGCAGTGAACCATGCTTCTTCTTCCGTTTCTTGGGCTTTTCTGATGAGTGAGAGGGCTCATGTTGCTCGACAGGGGGCTGTGGACGCAGCTGGGGTGTGTCAGATGTGGTGGGTGCGTGGGACACGGCTGGTGGTGAAACGGCTCATTCCGGGGGGTTTGGTGGTGATCTGGGTGGCTGGGACTCGTTTTGCGGGTGTTCTGCTGCATCGAGCCGTGTGCCTCGTTGTTCTAGAGCTGCTGGCAGTGGTCCTGAATGGGGCAGAGCTGGGGATTGGGCCGTCGTCGTCAGTGATGTGGCCGTTGCGCTGGGTGGTTCGAGGTTCAGAACGGGGGCCTGGGGGACGAGCTGGGGGGCACTGGGAGCTGTGGGGAGGCTCCTGGATCGTCGTTGGAGGCGGTGGGGGCCATAGGGTTCGTCTGTCGAACAAACAACACGTTCGTTAGAACGCGTGGGCGCGTAGGCGCATAACGCCATTTGCTGGGCTTTAGACTGTCGTATTGGGCTGTCAGGTGCAACGGTGGCCGTCTCCGTGGTGGTGGTGGCTGTCTGGGTGCTGGGCCCGGCTCTAGACGCTGTTTCCCAGGGGCTTATAGCAGGTGTTGCCGCCGTTGTCATGAGTGACGTGGCGGTGGAACGGTGGGGCTCAGGGCGCGAGAGGACGGGCTGGGAAGTCTGCTGTGGGGCTGTAGGTTGACTGGGCAGTGTGTGCCGTCGTTTCCGAGGTGCGGCTGGCCGTTTTGACAGTGGTGGAGAGAACATGGTGGCCGTTGTCGATGACGTTGACAGCTGTGACGGTGACGGTGATGGTGGTGACGAGAGGCTGGTGGGTTTCTGATTGGGTGCCGTTTGTGTAATGGCGTTGACGGTGAGGGTGCTGACCTGGGTGTCAGTGTCGATGTAGGCAGTGGAGGGTTGGGGAACAGTTTCTGTGGACGTCCCTGCATCTCTCAGTGGACGTGGCGGCTCGTCACAGGGTTCCATTTGGGTAACGGTGGCCTCGGAAGTGGAGGTAGTTTTCAGTCCTAAGGCAAAACCCTCTCGAAACCCTTCTGAGTGCTGCTCACCGAATGCGAACTCGTCTTGCAGGGCTTTCTCTCGCCCGTCCACGAATCCCTCATCATACACTTCTTCATATGCAGATTCCTTCGCTTCTTCCATTCCTCGCTTCTTTCCCTCCTCTATTGCCCTTGTCCAAAGCCGCTTGAGATTCGCACCATCACTGGTAGTCGACACCCAGTCGCAGAACTCGACGATGTTGTCGTAGTTTGCCTTCTCGAGAAAGCTGTGGAAATCGATGGTGGAGGCGGTTGTTTTGCCTTCCTCCGGTCTTTTTTTGTAGGCTAATCTCCTCCCTTCCTGTTTACCTCTCTCGAATGCTGCCTCGTTTTGCCATTGGGCCATCTCAATATAGTCATCTTGCGCTTGTCCGAAACCCTCCTCGTGGCCTCACTTCGAAATCTTGTTGTAAGCATCAGGTTGATATTCTCGTATGTGTGAGACTTCGGATGCAAGCTTCTGCCTTGCTCATGTGTGCTCGTCGTCGAGTGCAGTTGACAGATCAGTGTTGAAATCAGGGAATTGTGGCCCTGTTGTAGGCACTGTAGATTTTGCAGCCGATTTTTTCTTTCCCATGCTGGTAAATGTTTAGCTGAGGTAGTAGACTATCTGAAGTGGACAGTAGGGCAGTGGCAGGTGACAGAATGACTGAATGACAGAAGACAGAAGACAGAAGACAGAAGACAGAAGACAGAAGACAGAAGACAGAAGACAGAAGCCAGAAGACAGAAGACAGAAGACAGAAGACAGAAGCCAGAAGACAGAAGACAGAAGACAGAAGACAGAAGACAGAAGACAGAAGACTGAGATAGCAGTAGACCGAAATGAAAATGCTCCGAAATGAAGCAAACGCGCGTAGAGTCGAATCGACCTGTTGTCACCAGATGGAGAGGTGCAGTCTCACAGGGACAGGCCAGGAGCACAAGCGAGAAGCCCTAAAGCTCGGGCAATGCAGTCTATAGCGGTAGCTCGTGATGACTAGGCAGTCTCTGCTCTATGTGGATGTCTACCTAAGGTCACATGGTCGTGTGTGTAGTGGTCACGTGATGTACTGCTGTAACCTACGGTTACATCATCATCACCCCCGTCGAACCAAATCAAAGCCGAAGATCTCAACCTCATACTCGAACGTTTCGCGAGCACGATCGCGACTGCCTTAGCCGCTCCAAAACCATCGAGTCAACCATGAAACCCTGGTGGCGCTCGTCAAGAGCCCCCTGAAAGTTTAGTATGCATCTTCTGCAGTTTATCGGGTCACTTCATCAGCGAGTGTCTCACCTGCCAAGCCTATATTACAGATGGCAAATGTAAGAAGAACACAGAAGGCAAGGTCGTACTCCTGAACGGGCAGCCCACGCCCCGTAACATTCTAGGTCGCTTCATCAAGGAGCGCATCGACGAATGGCTTCATCGAAACCCTGAAGTTCCCCCTGCCCCTGCTCTCATGTACAGTATCACACCCTCACCTGTCTCAACACCAGGCCCGAAAGGAATTTATCACGTGGCGTCTCTCGCTAGTAATGCAGAAGATCTGATCGCCAACCTCGAACGCGAGATCTTCGCACTTCCAAGCAGGAGGGCATTCGCAAGACAAGGCACCAACGTGCCAGTACCTCCACCCCCATCTAATCCTATTCTTCCAACAGTTCGAAATACGAATCGACCTAGCGCACCCACCATGTCTCCTGAAGTATCTGCCCCGACATTGTTGTCTGCCCCCGCGAATCTCCCTACCTCATCTACCTCCTCGACAACATCTTCGACTCAATCTGCCAACCCTTCTGGGGCCTCACCATCCACGTCCGACCCCCCGATCCACCCCTTCGCAGGTGTTAAAGAGAACACCTACTTACCGCCTCACGAACGCAACTTCGCAGGGCCCTCAAAAGGTAAAGAACGAGATGGCCCCTCATTCCATACGCAGGCCCCTATCCAGAACGAACAAATCACCAACGACATCTTCTCACATTCGATGAAGACCCCCGTCGTCACGCTGACGTCGGAAGAATTATTATCGTTATCCCCTGAAGTTCGCACTAAATGGAAGGAGCAGATAACAGCCAAGCGCGTTCCGCAGGAAGGGAACAACCTTCCTGTTCACATGACTGACTGCACTTTGATCGTGTTAGACGATCCCTACGAAACCTATCTCAGTTCTCTTCGCCCAGGAGAGATTCCTGAGCCCTTCATCGTCGCGAAGGATTCCCATTCGATTAGGTAGGTTGTCATGGAAATTAACGGCAAGAACTTGATCGAAAGCATCATCGATGCAGGCTCCTCAATCATCGCAATGTCCGAAGACGTCTGTCACGAGCTCGGCCTCGCATATGATCCGTCCATCCGTCTCCTGATGCAGTCGGCTAACGGCGGCATCGATGAGTCACTCGGTCTCGCACGAAATGTCCCTTGCGAGGTCGGCAATATCGCGTTGTACATGCAGATTCATATTATTTGTGACCCCGCCCACGATGTACTACTCGGCCGACCGTTCGATGTCTTGACTGAAAGCGTCGTACAAAACTATCACAATGAAGCACAGACAATCACGGTCCGCGATCCAAATTCCACCCGATCCGCCACCATTCTGACTATTCCTCAATCGCATCATCGTCGCAAGGTTTTTCACGAATAGAGGACGAGATTTCGGAAGCTCATCAGTGCACCTGTATCATTACCTTCGACTCAACTGACTCTGCTATTTATATTGAACGCACTGCGATCATTCCCGAACTTGACTCCTCGCCTGTTTCTGAAGCAGCTATTATTTCAAATCTTTATCTTTCAGCTTGCGACCAGTTCCATGTCCCAAAGGACGCCTCAATGACATTCATCCCTATGAAAACCTCTTCTCCTACTTCTCCCATTTTTCCTGTAACAACAGTCGACTCTACCTATCCAATGCTAGCCGTCACAAAGAAGAAGTACAAGCCCGTCGCACAGAAAGTTTGGCCAGTCATCACCGAGCTTCCCGATCGCTTCCGGATTGTTCGCAAGATCATTGGCGATCCGCTTGAGAATATGCCTGTTTTAAATCCCCATCCTCCATCATTCTCACCTACCTCTCGCTATAGTCACAAACGGAAGGCGACCATCGACAAGAATCATCCAGGCGATTTCCTTTGGCCCACAGAACGTGACCTCATGCATGACTTTATCCGAAACCACGAAACCGCATTCGCATGGCACGAAAATGAACGAGGCAGCTTCCGTTCCGATTTCTTTCCCCCGATTGAATTTCCTGTTATCCCTCACACCCCCTGGGTCCAATGCAACATTCTGATTCCCCCAGGTATCTACGAAGAAGTCTACATTCAGTGGAACATCCAAAATTCTGTTTCATGTCACAATTGGCTCCATTATCATTCCAATGACCTTGGTGAGCTATCCAAATTCTACATCTCATGGGAACCAACATTTATATACACAAGTCAGAGAACATCATAGACCTTATTTACAATACATTGTGAAATGAATTATAAAAGATTAGATTCAGATACTTATAGTGGCTGATATAAGTATTGCACACATTCCTGATATAGTAATATAATGATCACAGATAATGCAAGACAGCTATAATACTAAATGAAATGTGTTTCTGGCATGCCCAGGGGTACCACAGCATAATAGGTAGTAGTGATAAAGCCCTGAGCTGACCTTGTTGAAAAAATATTAAAGGAATGCAAAAAACCATGTGCAATACTTACTACTAGGATGTCCCCAGGTGATTTAAGCTTGAGACCACAATACCACCCCCCCCAATCATAAATCCACCTCTGCTGCTGACTCGCTTTTGATTACTACACTATGGTCTACACATCCCCTACCAAAGTTTCTTGTATTGTCACCTGGGAGAGGCAGGACATTCCTCATTCTGACATATCCTGTGCAATAGGCATCCACTGCACTACTGTGACCCAAATCATCACCGTTTCAAGAAATCTGCCAATTTCTATCATGTAAATCCTAAAACAGGTTGGCTGCAAAAGTTTGAAGAGTGTGATGCATGTGTGGCAGCTTGTGCCCTTGCCTGGACTGAGGTGGCCAATGTCACAGAACTCCAGAAAAAGCAGTTCCCAGGGTTTTCTTCCAAGACCATCAGCCAGCACTTGAAGGAACTGGGGCTGATCTGCTGTGTTTGGAATTCAAAGCCCTACCTTACTGTGGCCAACAAAGAGAAGTGCAGGCTGTGGGCAATGGTTCACATGTCATGGACTGTTGAGGACTGGGAGCATGTGATTTTTTTGGATGAGTCAAAATTCATGCTCTTCAAGTCAGATGGCCACCAATATTGCTGGATGAAGGCTGGACAGTCATACAATGATAATTATGTAAAGAAAACAATTAGAGTTTGAAAGTCCGGTCAGGTCCGGTCTTTTGACCCAAAAATGAACAACTGCAACTGCAACTGGTTGCAGAAATTCAAGATTCTCAGCAACTGCAACTGCAACTGGTTACAACTGGTTACAACCGGTTACAACCTGTGTTTTTAGGTGCAGAAAATGAACTTCCATGTCCTGGTGTTTTGTACTACAAAAAGAATCAAGTAAAACAACCAAAAGGACAGTAAGTTATGAGTAGAATATTCATTTTGATCATAACTTGCTCATTTCTTGACCGTTTTGGATGTTCCAGGGCTCGTTTTGGTCAGGAAACCTACTGTGACATGTGACGCATTAGCAACCGGTCCCACAACCGGTTGTACGCATCACTCCGAGTTCAGCAACTGCAACTGGAAGTCAGGTTGCTACCAGTTGCAGTTGGGTTGGGTTGCAGTCTTTTTCCAGTTGCTGCAACTGGACCTGCAATCACTAAAAACAATCAAACATGGTGCTGGGAATATCATGGTATGGGGGTCCATCTCGGAGAAGGGTATGGGGTGGATTCATCAGATTGATGGTATTATGTGTAGGCCAGATTACATCAAAATACTTGACAAGCAGCTTGTCAGGGGTCTGAAGGACCTTGGCCTTCATAGAACAGGAAATTCAAGCATTATTTTCCAACAAGACAACAATCCAAAGCACAAGTCTAAAGTGGCACAGGCATGGTTCAACACTAAATGACTTCGGCAACTGTCATGGCCACCATCGAGCCTGGATATGAACATCATCAAGCATGTGTGGGATTAAGGCAGGGCAGGGGTATGGGTAACACCATGATAATGTGGTCACAGGTATGCTCAGGTATGGGTACAGGTTCCGGATTGCTGTACCTGTGCAACACCGTACCTTTATCCTATGGGTTTACGGATATCTGGATACCGAAGTTCCAGTCAGGTGAGTAATCATGTGACCTTGTTGATTCACTCATGGCACCACTTTTATATTTTTTTCTGGGTGACAACCACCACCAGTGACCACCCCTCCCTTGCTGCAAACGCAAGTGGAGGGGTTCTTGACTTTCTTGGCGACTACAGCTACCACCACCCCCTTGCTCACTCCAAACGCAAGCAGAGGAGTGTCTTGTTTCATTCTAGGCATCAGCTACCACCCCCCCCTCTGTCACCTCAAATGCAAGGAGGGGCTTCACCTCATCCA
>QFEU01001933.1:0-17900 GCA_003316345.1 Tricholoma terreum
ACAATAGCTGAACACCAGCAAAACATAGTAACTATGCACAGATTACAAGAATCCGCCTATTCCTCCCCCAGCACCTGAACAGTTAAATGGGCCCCACATGAATAAAGTGTCTTCATTCCCTGGCTTTGTTGATCTGCTTGATACCCCTTGGCACACTATACCCAGATATGGCAGCCCCTTCCAGTATCAGTAGCCCAGGTTTACAGGAAGCAACCAACAACTCGACTACCGTCTGGCAGCAATGTTCTCGTCTCTATTCCAACGTTTGCATCTTGCTCACTGGCAATTTCTCTTCTTCCAACCATGAGAACACCACGGCCATCTTTTCTTCCCATCGCTTCATTCTCGTCTCTTGTTCTCCTTACTTTCACACCGCGCTCGTTGCCTGGCCCTCTTCCACAACCTACCTTTTTCATGCTTTTCTTGAGTTCCCCGAATATGAGTGTCCCACCGCTGGCTCCTGGGGCATAGGCAGCTGTAGGTGCTGTCAATTCACACGACACGTACCTCGGGTATTGGAGTTCACGCTTGTGGATGACGTCAAGAATAGCCTGCGGGAGTGGGGAGCACCACAAGCTCTAGTAGGCTGGTGCACCTCCAAGTTTGCTGGCTTGCCAGTGAAGGCCAGGGAAAGTCTTCTGAAGGGTGTAGGCAAGTGGATGACACCTGTGAATGCATTCGCTCTACTGTTCGCCGCCGAGCATGTGCTTTCCAAGCTTGCCTCTGTTATTGATGCCCGGTCTGCTGAAGTAAGGGGGACGATACCGAGTGAGCAGAAGCGCATCAATGACATCATTGGTAGGAAGAGCGAGGCCTGTTTTACCAGTTGAGAATGGAATGGGGTCATGCCGAGGGATGGGGTAGCATTCGACAATGCTGACAGGGTGGGGTGGATCATGGCGGCTGTTTCTCGTGGTATTAACGAACGGAATGCTGCTCTGGTATGCCCGGTAATTTGGATGTTGTTAATTTATGAGGCCCTGAATTAACTCTTCTTTTGCAGACCCTCGTCTCATCTATCCTCCTCCATCCACATCCTACAGAAATAAGTGCCCCAATGCTTTCTTCCACCTTGCACATCCGCGTGTGTGTGGCAAGACGGCGGGTTTGATGAGCTTGAGGGATGGGCAATCAAAGAGATCAGCGACAGTAGGGTCTATCCTGTTTCTTGTTGTAATTGACTGAATTCCATCATGTACAGACATCGAGGTATCTCTTGAAGGTCTGCTTACTCCTGCACCACTGTCGTACTCCAAGAGCCATCATTGACCCTCTACCCTCCTGCATCCAGGAAGAGATGCAGACAGCAACAACGACAGTATTAGCATGCGCTCGTCCATGCGCGTTAGCGTCCATTCCGGGACCTAACTATTGGGTGCCATATGCCGATTTAGCGTTGGGCTGGGGTGAGGGTGGAGAATGCAGGTGCGGAGAGGCTGGTAGATACAGGAGGATGCAGAAAGGAAGTGGGCCAGGGTTTAGGGAGGATGAGGGGGAGGGTATGCTGATGAGGAAGGGGGGGGCTTATACGTGATAGTATGCAGAATTATCTCCATCGGGGGGTTTTTCTTTCTGACTTTACAAGAAGCCTTTGGCCGATGATGGGCTATACTGACTATTGAGAGCATGTACTAGTACGTTGGGTGGAAGACAATGTACGAGCCTGAGTGGTGTGAACTTGGATGGACAACCTTCATGTCAAATGGTCCATAATAGAGCAATGGACTACTGATGCTCCTGCTTCCACCTTGATGACATATATATACATGTCAGGATAGCTTACATGTATCGTCGCTGTCTAGAAATATCAGCTTCTTCACTTTCCCGATGACATTGGGGATTAATGCTGTAGAAAAGACCATGCACTTGTCATGAAGCTGGGGGGCAGATGTACTCAAGATCTGCACCAGAGTAATGGTACCTATCTTCTACATTGGGGATTAATGCTGTAAGAAAGACCATGTGCTGGTCATGAAGCTGGGGGGCTGACATAGTAGATGTACTCCAGATCTGGGCTGGAGTAATGGTACCTATCACATACATTTGGGATTAATGCAATAGAAAAGATCATGCAATTGTCATGAAGCTGGGGGGCAGGATCTGCACTGGAGCAATGGTACTCAGATTGTACACTGTGGAATAATGCTCATAGAAAGGTATGCATATATCTACTCATATCTTCACCATCAGTGTGCTTACCACATATCATCTCCGTCTAGAAATAACAGCGTCCCCCAGTTTTCCTGATGCATGTGCAGATGGATCTGAGAGAGGTTGAATTGGAATGCGAAAAAGAGATGCAGGTTATCATGATGGGATATCTACACATACCATGCACATAGCCTGCCGCTTGCAATGTCAACTGTCCCTTCTGATGGCAATGCATTGGATTCTGACTTTGAGGAACATGTAGTTGCTTGTGATAGAATGTCTGGAATGGAGACTAATGTCCAAGTTCATTCATTGGAGGAGAGGCCAAGCCAACACAAATTGTATCCAAAAATAGCTACACCCTACATTCCTGACCCAATCATACCCATTCCTATGCCACCACCAGAGGGACCAGAGCCATCAAAGTGATTGGATGGATATTCCAGACTGGGTCCAGGTCTGAGTGAATAAGATGAGGGCTTACACTGATTGTAAGGCTGCACCTGAGCACTGGACTGACGGGTAGTACTGGTGTGTTGATAGTGGAGGGGGGGGAGGAGAAATTCTTTGGGCTCATTGCAGCACAAACAGAAGTGTACAGCACATTGAGGGCTATATGTAGCAGGAAGGTGAGAGGGGTCCTACGAAATGTTGTGGCTGCTTACTAGATATGGTCACAGCTACTCATTTTATCATTGAACCGGTTGACTACTAGTTGGAACAGCCAATCCAAGAACTCCTGGGGCTGGCCAAGGCCCAAGGCATAAGCTGAATCAGAGATAGTGAACTCACTCTGTTCTGCTTGGGCTGCAATAGATTAGAATTAATCAATCTTTCAAATAGAATATACCTGTTGGTTGACTCATGGATGACTGCACTTATCATAGATGCAGGTGGGGGTACTGATGGGATCAAACAGTTGACCTGGCCAGCTGGGTCTGGGTCTGGGTCTGAAGTTGGCTCAGTTGGGACTACCAGCGTCTGTGTCTCTTCATGATCTATAAATGGAAAATTAATCAGATTACCCACCTGCCAATCTAAATGTTCCAAAGTAGTGTCATGAGTTCAATGAAATTTTGCTTGGAAGAATAAGCACATACAGTAGTTAGGATAGTAGTTGTGGTTACCATCCATCGTGTACGGTGTGCAATAATTGGGGACATGCTTAAATATTGAAGGATGAATATGAATTGCCTTCATTAGATGTTTAGGGATATTTATCTATTGCAGTTTGCTCCTGTTGGGATCGGTATTGGTCTGCTCAGGCATGTGTATTTTAACATCAATCTTAGATCAACAATGGACAAAAGCAAAAGACAGGGTTTGACAGTTCTGTAAAAAAGGTTAGTTCAGGTTCCAGTTTCAGTGCTTGTAGTAGTTTGTCCTTGTGTGTGGATATCAACATCAATCTCAATCCACATGGACAAGGATAGGATATACGGGAGAAAATTGTGAGATCAAGCTACAGTGAGGGATGATTGATGACATGTGTTCCTCATCTCCTTTGTAGTAGTTTGTCCTTGTATGTGGATATCAATGTCAATCTCAATACTCAAAGGTCCACTGACATGGACAAGGATAGGATGTATGGAAGAAGGTTGCGAGATCTCCTTTGCAAGGCAAATAGCAATTCACTTTGGATAGTACATCTTAAATCTATCTCCTTTTATAGATAAAATACAATAGTGATCAACACATCTAAGCAGTGTTTGGAGACACAGCTGGGAATTTCTTCATGCCAACACTGGATGCCTTGCTGTAGGATTCAGAAATGCAGATTAATTTCCAGACCACAATATGCCCCAGAGCCTGAGAGAGCCATGCCCAGACAGGAGGCATGGTGACATCATGATTTGGCTGTACTATACAAATCAGACGGAGTTTAAATCTGAGCAGTTATCATAAAAGTTGGTGACCTGTTGGAAATCCAGCATTCACAAGTTGCTCACTGAGTACAATGACTTCTGCAGGGACCTTAACCCCTGCTGCCAGTGCCTCCGAGAATTCCGCTGTTCATGCAATTTCATTTCAGTCATTTTGTAAATTTCTTATCAATTGTTTAGTCATTCTCACCGACTTCAGACTTGGAGAGGCAGACAGGTGTAATCCTGACCTTTGCAGCAGAGGTGAAGTGGGCCTTGGAAGATGAACTTGCGTGTCATAGAGCCAAACTCAAAGACAAGATAAAGTGTCTTGCAATAGCAGATGAAGACCTGAAACAATTTGTTGCTGCTGCAGAAGCCAAGGGTGTAAATCCTGCACCTTTTATCACACGATGAGAGATTTGTTTATTACCACATCTTGCAATGTCCCACTGGGTGCATATTTAATGTTCTCTGTGAGTTCTTTCCATGCAGTAATCAAGGGAATTTTGACTTGTGCCCCTTATAGTCCACACTGAAGGAAGCAGGAAGGAAGTTGATTGCTGATGCAGTCTTATGTGTGTGTGTATGTGTCTTCATAGTGTAACTTTACCTTTCAGTGAGGCGTGGCTTGTGCATATGTGAGGTTTATCTGTACACCACGCTGGAATATACAGTATGACAGTTTGGGAAGTGATCATGAACAAGCTGAACGTACATGTACTTCAGCTGAATGACTTTTGGTCAAAATGGTGCAACCGAATTGAATGTGAAGCTTGAATGAAGTGGTTTGATCACATGCATTGCCAAATCCTTAGTGGCAGTCATTCAGTTCCATGTTGACTGGATTGCTGAAGTGTTTCAATAACCTAGCTCGATTCCAGCCAAGTCCAGCTGTTGAACTCTTAGTTCAACTTTTCTGTCTCTGACCGTGAAGTGGGAGATGTGGGGGAGCCAAAGTAATTGTGAGTGCCTGCCTATATCCCTTTCAAGGCCTCTAAGATAAATGAAACTGAATTATGGTGCATCTACTGTCCAGGTGTTCAAACACTTTTCATCATGAGGTTAGTGGTGAGGACCCTCGAAGTCACCAGAGAGTCTATGCCGTTGAATGTCATGATCAACTGCAGTCTCAATAATAATCCTGCAGTCAATATACGGGCCCACCATATGGCTTTTGTGGTGTGATGTGCTGCTGACATAGCCTTTTTATGGGGAGATTTGCGAAGAGAAGAAGGACCTGGGGTTAGGCGATGGGTGAGGTTATCCAGGGGACTTCAGGCTCATCAATGTGCCCAAGGTCATGCAAGAGAGGAGAGACAAGGAAAGGAGAATGCAGAGATTGAAGAACATGTCAGGATTGGCATTGTGTGCCATGGCGATGAACAGGGGGGCAGAAATAGGGAAGGGTTCAGTTCTGAAGATGAGAATGAGAATGAAAAAGAAGCCTTTGAAGGGGATGAAGTGAATGGACTATGGTGTTTGGGTACAACATATATTCCTGGTTTCTTTGCTACTGCTGACAGAGCCACCTTTGCCCTCTCCATATCTCTAACGAGCTCTGTAAGTAATCCAATTTTTGTCCTCCCCCAAACTGGAACTCATTGGAATTGTTACACCAGGGTAGTCATGTCGCCTGGCCTGTACAGTGTCAAAATTGATGACACACAGGTCAATGTGGGTCATCCCTAGAAATTGTGCTGGGTGTCATGCACTCTGCTGTCAATATTGTTGACTGCACACTAAACAGTGGAAACTCCTCAGACTAAAGATCAGGTGGTGATGGGACAAGCTATAGTGTTGCCCAATGATATGAGCTCACCAATATGGTGGGAAGAGATTTAAGGAGAGCAAGTGGATCTCTTTCTACTTGCAGTCAACAATGGGGGGGGTGGGGGGGGGGTGGGGGGTGCACAAACCTTCCTTTACTGTGCTTCAAGGGCAGTGCCCTTTTGGTGCTGATAGAATGTCTCACCATCAACCCTCTGGCACCCAGGCTACAGCCCAACTTTTTGCACAATGGATATCACTGATTGTTATTTTTTACTAGGCGTTAGTGGTGAGGCCTGGCCATTTCAAATTTGGGGCATCACCCTGTGACTCTTACCCTTGGCGGATCCACCTCTACGCATCCGCTAGGGTTGCCAGTGCTCAATCCCAAATATCAGGTGCACTTGCTAACTTCATCATTATTCTCCCCTATTTCTCCAATGGAATCATGTTCGCAACCTCCTTGCATAGGATGCTCATAGAAACCCTGCGAGGCTAGGATAGGCCGTTCCAGAAAAGGCTGTTCTTGATCTCTGTGTGATGTCATTTGTGTGACCTTACTTTGGCATTGAGGGCCTGTCTTGCCAAACTCACTCAGCCCGCCACCCCCCTCCTCCTGTTCCATGGAATCGAATATTTGATTTACAAGAATTGAGCACTTTGTCGCATTGTTCACACCATATTCCCAGTTGAGCAGGGCTTCAGATGAGGAATTCCCTGTGATACTTTCCAGATTGCAAGCAGAATGGAACTTTGTAGGAGGTTTGGTACATGATATTGAGATTTTTCCATTGTAAGTAATTGATGTATCACTCTTCAGATGCTTGGTATCGTAAGATACATTGTTTGCCTGCCATCAGCTAAACTTTCCTAATGGACCTACAGCATTGGCATGACAGTTCTAGGGTTTGCGGAAGATTCAGCATATGTTGCTAATGACTACCTCCTCCGATCATTAACCTTCAGCACATATATATCTGCTTTTGGACTAGCCTGTAATGTTTGGTTTTGGTTGAGATATTCTTGGATTGACAGGGCTGATTTCCAGGTATGTCATCACATTTGTTCCATTTATTCCACTCACAAAACTATTTTGTCGGGCTCAAGCTCATGACCTTTTCCATGGGTTTATGTCCTTCTCACTCGCTGCCTGGGTCTTATCACTGTGTCTTTATGCTGCCACTCTGTCCTGGCTACCATTCCATGGCCCAATTGCATCTAGAGTTTCACCGGTGTTGGTCGGAATCGCGACTTGTGTGGTTAAGTTAGTGATGACTGGGCAGTTCTGGAGTGTATGGTGTTTGTTGGCTAGCCATGAGGATTGAGGATCATATGCACACCATGTCAGGCTATATGTGGCACTGAGCATGATAAAATTGTGGGGGATAGCATTCTGATGATGATTGTACCATTTTTCAATTTATATCACTCACATTTCATCTTGAAAAAGCCATTGAACAATTATCATTGTTCTCCCAGCCCAGATTTATTGGTTGGAACCTCAAAATGCAACCGCCACTACTCACTATGTATCAGTCTCTTACTATTGTTTATGCTCTAACATGTCTCTTCTCTGTATAGGTCCTCTCCAGCCTGACATCACATTGAATGGAGAGGGAATGTTTGATGTCCTCATTTTTAATTGAAATATAATTCATTCATAGCTGGTGTGGCTATTGCTCAAACTTGCTACTCTTCTGCATAAGCGAAGTTCAAGTGTCATCCTACTCATGATTGTGCAGGCCTGAACAAATGGAGGGAGACACCATCAAAGGCCTATCTATCTTGTTTTGCAGAAAACTCTTCATTTCTCTGCTGAAAGCCAACTGTGTTGATCTCCACACAACTCACCTTCCGCTTGACTATGTTCCTGATTCACCTGTGCAGGTGTAGTCAGTCAGGGGAGAGCTATCTTAGTTCATGAGCCACAATGACACAACTAACATATATTATGGGGGGTGAACAGGTTAAGCTTACATATACATTAGAAATCCACTGGTTTGATAGAAACCAGTGGCCTTGTAATTTAATAGATACAAATAGGCCCAGCCTTGGGGCTGGGATCACTACACTCTCCCCCTTTAGCTTCATCCCTGGGCAAAGCTAACCAAGAAGAGAAGAAGACCTTGAGCATTGATGCACAAGAAAATAAAAATTCAGGCTGAGTAACACTCTGGGAACTCAGAAAGGATAATCCACTGAATCTGGCCAGGGGAAAATTGAAAGGGAAAGGCTGAGTAACCTCCAAGGAGCTCAGCATAGAAAATATTGAAACAAATAACACTCTGGAAATTTGGTTGGTACCCATTTGACCTAGCCAGTGGTATGGAACATAGAGAAGAAGAGCACCAAGTAGCACTTGGTGAACAGTGGGAACATACCACTTGACCCTGCAAGTGGTCAGGACCCTGGGAGAAGTTCTGAGACAAACACGTGAAAGTGTTTGATTGTTGTAGTATGACATGTGACCTTTGTCACATGTTCCAACTTGATGTGTGTTCATCAAGTTTCTCTCAAACCAAACTGGTGAACAATGTGTACATCGTTCATGTTCCTTCCTCAGGGGGTAGTACACCCCGAGCTTCTCATGAAATTTCTCCGGACTCCCATCATCATGGGGAGTAACAGTGACCACACAGGGTGAGTACGCACATTTACTCAGGTCCAGATCAAACACTGACAAGGTGTTTGACTTTGATTTAGATATAGCATTCAGAATCAGATGTTTCACACATACCATGTCATGCCAACACTGTCTCAAAACTTCAAGATGATGACGATGCGATGATTGGGGACAATGCCGGTTGGTGGAGGCTGTGGCCTTTTTGGGACCATAGGAAGGATGGATATGTGTTTTCAGACACGTTGGGATCTGAGGCACAGGTACGCTCACAACCTGCATGTATGAGGACAGTGCCCAGGGCACTGTCTGTTTACTGACATTTTTGTTCATAGAACGAACTTTGTCCGGGCACAGCTCGACATCACCAATAAGATGACAAGAACACAGATGCATGGGAAAATGACTGTGCATTGATGATATGGCGGCCGCTTGGGAGCCATACATGGAACCTTTATGCCCTGTCAACAGTGTAAGTTGTTTGGTAACTGGTAAGTTCATTACCGGTTGGTTCGAGGACAGTGCTGCTGGCACTGTCCTTTGTTTACTGACAATTTTCTTTACAGAAAGGTATGCTTTGTCATTCTGATGAAGCTCTGTACCATCAAGACGATGGCATCGACGTGAATCCTTGGGGAATTGCCAGAGAATGGAAGAAATGGCCATTGTGTGGTTGTTAGAGAGATCATTACACATGGGGAAATGTGCTGCAGCTTGGGATACGGGTATGTTTGTTACCTGCATGTGTGGGGGCAGTGCCAGGGGCACTGTTCGTCATTTGCTGATGCATTTGTTTATAGAACAATGTTCATCATTTATCTGGCACAATTCTGCCCTGTCCAGACAGTGGCAATGTGAATGCTCGTGGATTCACAGGTGGATTGAAGATATGGCTGCTTTGGGGCTGTACAGGGATTCGTAACACGTAGGGCTTGCAATTACAAGTAAGTGATCTACCTGATCAAATGGGGACAGTGCTAAATGCACTGTCCATTGTCTACTAACATTGTCTTTTACAGAACAACGTGTTTCATTGATCTTCTTTACAGAAGAACTTAACTTGTCATTCCAGCACAATGCAGTGCCCAGAAGACAACGGCCATGCCTTTCCACAAGGATTCACAGGTGGAGGAATGCTATGGCCATTTGGAGGCTGTAGGAAGCTTTGGCACATGTTTTCAAATGTGTTAGTGTTCCTACAGGTGAGTTCTTCACCTGTAGGAGTGGGGACAGTGCATCGGGCACTGTCCATCATTTTCTGACAGCTCTGCCCACAGAACAACAGACCTTGTCATTCAGGCATGGCTTGACACTATCAAGATGATGGCCAAGCGATCCCCCATGGAATCGCAGGTGGAACAAGTACATGGCTCTGGGGGGTCTGCATTGGGAGGCATTATGCACTTTGGAGTATGCAAGGTCATGGAAGACAGGTAAGCAGTGGAGTGGTGTGAGGCACCACTCCAGGTGATCACGTGACCTTGTTGGTAGAACAGTAGCTAGTCACATGTACAGAGCCAGATCAGCATTGCTATACTATCCTGTTGCCATACCATCACGTTGCCATACCATCACGTTGCCTCACCACAGCTAGTAGGCACCTGGGCCTACTCCATCTTGGTGATGAGAGTGCTATTCTTGCTTTAACACACCACCAGCTGCTTTTCTCGGGCTTTTCTCAACTTTCTCGGGCTTTTTGTGTCTATTTCTTGAGCTTCTGTCTACTTTTGATCATTCTGTCACCGTAAATCCGTCCACCATTCACCATAAAACCGTATCCATCAACTGTATCACCGTGCTATAGAAACACCGCCAGCCCAGACCATGCCTGGCCCTGGACATCAGAAGAAACTCTCGAAAAGGAAGCCAGCAACCGCTGACACAGTCGCCGCATCACCCACAAATGGAAATGCGAGTACAGCACCCAAGTTGACAACAGCATGCGACTTCCGCACCTTTCTTGAAAGGGCGGACTGTAAGTCCATTGCCCAGTTCTGCAATATTGCAGCCTCTACCCACGATGGTGAGAATCTCCGACTGCTTTGGGTATGTGCATTGGACAAAGGAGAGAAACTGGGACTAAAGCAAGGAAGGAGGCTAGGAATAGATGAAGGGATAGAAAGAGGGATGAACTTGGGTCGAGAGGAAGGATATCAAGTCGCAAAAGAAGGGTTCGACAGGCTAATACAGAAGGTAAAAGCTAAAGGAACCCCCAGCATCCACGAAACGGCCACACAAACAGCAACCGACAAGCTGCCGCGTCCACTGAGAGATGCGGGGATGTCTACCGAACTGCTCAGCCCACCCACAACCACCCCCACTGTCGACGCTTCTACGCAAATAGCAACCGACATGCCACCGCGTCTACTGAACGACACGGGGATGTCTACCGAACCCCCTAGCACCTGCAACATGGCCTCACAGGCATGTGGCAAACCCCCAGCTCCCCCTGCACCTGCTACCAACCCCCCCATTCCTGCCAACGCTGCCATGTCACCGCCGACAACAGCAACACAGCCCCCATCAATGTTGCCAACATTGTTGACAACGGCCACCACAAGCTCATCTCCAGCTTCAAAACAGCCCCCAGCACCTTGAGTACGACGGCACTCATTGCCATGCCAAACCACTGCACCCCTGCGGACTCCCTGGCCCCTCCTCTTGAGCCCTGAGCCCCCCTGTTCCGCTGCCACATCACCGCCAACAACAGCAGCAACACTGGCTGTGACCACCTCCGAAACATCAGCTGGGGCCTCGTCTAGCATCCAGACGGCCGCTACCACCTCTGGGACCCCCCACCATGCTGCAAACACCATACAAGGACTGTCTGCAGCACAGCAAATGGAGCCATGCGACTACAGGCAGACGCGTTCATCAGAACGCGTCATGTACTCGACAAAACAAACCTGCTCGCCCCAGGACTCCCAACAAAGGTCCAGGAGCCCCCCCACACTACCCTGCTGCCCCCTGCTCAATCCCAAGCCCCTCATTCCGCACCCTGAGCCCCACCGTTCCACTGCCACGTCACAAGCGGCAACGGCGGCCACTACTGCTGCAACTACCTATGATGAAACAACAACTCAGGCCTCGTCTAGCACACAGACGGCTGCCACCACCTCAAAAACAGCTCACAGGGCAACAGACGGCGTACAATGATGGCTTGCAGCTCAGCAAACAGAGTTATGCGAGCACAAGGAGACGCGTTCGTTGGAATGCGTCGTCCACTCAATGGAACGACTCTGCCAGCCCCACCATCGTCAACGACAATCCAGGAGCCTCCCTACACCACTCTGCCCCCCCCTGCTTGACCCCCCTACCCCCGTTTTTCCCCCCTTGCCCACAACAACGCCTCACACATCCACGTGTCCTGCCACGTCATCAACGCGCGCGTTGACAACGGCCGCATCCCCTGCCCTGCCTCATTCTAGACCACTGGCTACAGCTTGAAAACAATGGGAACCATCACCAGAGCCATCAGAACGACCCAAGGCCATGCCCCACCTGCCCTGCTTGCCCCAGAACCCCCGGAAACAAGCCGTTTCGACACCCCCCACGTCTGACACCGCCTCTGCATCCCTAGCGATGCTGTCGACACCTGGTGATGACCCCCGTGTAGCACCTGCACCTGCTCCTCCAGTTCCAAAGCTGGACTGGGATCAAGACCCCCGTCTGGCTGACTTGAGTAGGGCCCTTCGGGCATTGGGATGGGCCCCCCCTTGTTGAGTTTCATCCTATTTTATTTTTTATCTCCACCATAGAATTTTCCGGCTACAAAATTTTTAGATTTTTATTTTTATTTTTTATTGTTCACATATTTTTTTCTGGTTGTTTTCTGCTGGCAACGAGGACGTCACCATTTGGGACATGGGTGGATGGAGTGGTGTGAGGCACCACTCCAGGTGATCACGTGACCTTGTTGGTAGAACAGTAGCTAGTCACATGTACAGAGCCAGATCAGCATTGCTATACCATCGCGTTGCCTCACCACAGCTAGTAGGCACCTGGGCCTACTCCAGCAGTCCCTCTGAGCTGCAGGTGGTTCCACCAGGGGCACCACTCATTGATTCCTGACAAGCTTCATTACAGAACAGCATGTCTTGTTGCTCTGGTAAAGAGCAGCCATCTCATGCAGATGATGGCAACACAATGATACGGCCATTTGTGGGCCATATGAGATGTCGGTACGCATTTTTGAACTTGTTTGGACTTGGGGAACAGGTAAGCTAACAATCTGTTGAGCTGAGAACAGTGCTTTGAGCACCATTTGTTGTTTGCTAACAATTTTTCTTTCCGGACAATGAATTTCATTGTCCAGCAGTTTTTGAGGATTTGAACTCGATGCCAACACATTGAGTGCACACATCTGCTCAGGTACAAACATTGAAAGATGCTTGCTCTCCTTGCCCCTTGCCCCACCCCTTCTGCCTTGACCCAGGGTCGAGGGATTTGCCAACCCCATGCACATATCTTTGTGATGCATGTTTCTCTTCTGATCAGCTGGACAACAACCAATTGCATTGTCGTCATGCTCAACAGTGGGCAGATGGATCAATGGTACAGCCACTTGGGGCCCATGCTGTATTGCTGGGGACAGTGCCATTCTCACTTTCCATTGTTTACTGAGACTTTTGTTTACAGAATCTTGTTTCTCTTTGTTCTGGACAAGCCCAGCATTACCAACACTACTGGAATATGATTCCTTGTGGGATCACAGAAGAATTGAAGATACGGCCACTGAGGGTCTGTAAAGGGTGTCAATGTGCACTTTTGAGTGTGTGGTTCACTGGGAACAAGGTAAGTCTCTCGTTTGAACTTTTGGGGGTGGCGCTGTGGGTGTCACCCATTGATAGTTGACTATTTTTCTTGCAGAACAACACTGCCCATTGATCTGGCAGGGCCCAGCGTCACTAAGCTGGGGAAGGCACAACTCCTTGCAGTATTGTGGATGGATCAACGATACGGCCACTTGGGGCCTGTAGGATGATTTATAATGCGGGTGGGGACATGTTAGGATTTGGGATACAGGTGTCTCCCTCAGCTGTATTGGTGGGGACAGTGCCATGGGCACTGTCCATCATTTACTGACACTTTCTTTTTCAGAACTTTGTTTTTCTTTGTTCTGGAAGTACCAGGCATCATCAAGACAACTGAAACATGATTCCTCACGGAATCATGGAGGCCTCGAAGATACAGCCGCTTTGCAGCTGTATGGGGAATCATTAGGTGTTCTAGAACACATTGGGGGTTGGGAACAAGGTAAGCAACTTGTTGTTTACTGACATTTTCATTCATAGAACAACATACATTGTTGTTCTTTAGGTCTGGTACTTGATGCAACCACTGATAGGGCTGCCTCGCAGTGTAACCATGGAATATGTGCTTCGGACCATTTATTCACACTTCACAAAGCTACTCCGAACCCCTGTGTACAGTCCGAACATCGTTTCGTACCTCCAAAGTTTATTTAGGACCTCCAAAGTTATTTCGCATTTATCACAGTTTGACCACAGCTTCGAACAGAACTTTGTGGACCTCGAGGTTCTTCAGACTACATCGGACCCCTGCCATCATGATCGGACTACTCTCGTCATCATTCGTACCAACATGCGATGTGTTTTAGAACCTTTTGACAGCCGTTTCAGACATATACATGTGGAGATATTAGCATTTTAGGAGGCAACAATACATTTGGCCAGTTCTGCAGCACTACAACAATAGGATAGTCCCATTTCGACTCAGTTGGAGCCCCTGATCCTCGCTTTAGTTCCGGGTCCTTGTCCTTTGTCTTCATTTTGATGTAGATATATTTCATAGCCTCATGTCTGGTCTCATGACCTTCATTCCCCCTCTCAGTATATTTCTGTAGGATCTATATATGCCTGTATTAGCCACTGGAGAACAATAGGATTGCACAGTAGTAACCCTCACCCATTCCGCTTGAGTTTAAGGAGCACAGCTCTAAACTTAGCACTTGTTCTAGTCCAAAGTTTGTGAAAGCGTCACTAACTTCCTCGTATTACATTGTATCTCTCAATTGTTGCATCCCTCATTGCCCTCGTCTCTATCGCCTCATCATTGCGATCATTTTAGTATATCCTCGTCCCTATCTTTGTCACTAAACATCTCCTACAGTTTGCAATATTCTTCAAAATTCTTTGAACTTCATCAGACCATTTGTATCACCTTTGTACATCATTTGCACCATTCCCCAGTTCCCCACAGTGTTGGCAATAGCCATTTGACCATCTCGCATTCTCCCTCTGGCTCGTGTTATACTGAACGAACTCATTTAGGGGTTTTGTTTGGGTTTCCAGGTTGAGTATCATCACCACATCGAGTTCCTTTCTGTGTCTCAGTTTTCTGAACACAGCTCCCTTTCCTCAACAATAATGAGCTCTGAGTCTCATTTCTTCCTGCCAGGCAACAATTCTCCTACTCTCCCTCGTGCTACAGGCGAGGCCTTCAAACTTGGGAGCTTTGTGTTGCATCTGAATTCTCAGCACCACTGTCCATTCAACAAACAACAGGTACCGTCATTGCTCAAGAGACCCTGGGTATCGCTTTGAGCCCAGGGTTGCACCAAACCACTAACAGCATGGATAACGTCATCTCCTCGTTCTCTTACGAGGTCCTTCACTTCTGCAACATGGCATTCCCAATTTTGGGGTGCTGCCTCACTTGATAACTTTGAACAGCATCTCACATTGTTCCACTGGTCTGGGGCTCTTTCATTGACTTTGACTCTGCGTCAGTCGTTGGTCTCCTCTCATTTCTCATGACTTCGAGATAGCTGGGGGGCATGCCCAGCAGGTTCACTGTATTCTCATTTTTTAATGAGCAATGGGGACCAGCTGGCCATAGCCTTAGCTTGGTCTGCAACCTGTTCCATAAAACAGTTTGCAATGTCTCTCACCTCTCGAATAAGTTGTCAAGAGTCATAGCTAGTCATTTTTGTATAATGACTAATTAGATCGCTCATAGCTTGAACAAACTCAGCAATGAGTTGTTCATCAGATCTATGTAGAGTACAAGGCTTGTAGGCATCATAAGTATATTCAGTTGTATGACCAACTAATTCAAACTCTGTGTTTTCATGGCCTAGCACTGGGCAAGGTCGTGACATGGTATGGTGCAAGGACACCCTTTGCTCCTGTCTCAGGGGATTTGGGCATGATAGGCTTGAAGAAGGATTATCTGGTGCCCATAGGGCATCAGATCGCTTCCATGCATTGCTGGGGTGGTGCCAGCATGGTTTTTCAGGGTCGAGTTTGATGGGTTGATGTTGATTATGATAACAATTAGAGGAGGGCATGACAAGTAGAATATACAACTTTTAGTGTCAAAAAAAGTGTAGTGGGTCGGGGGAGAGCTAGCTTAGTTCATGATCCACAATGACATGACTAACATATATTATGGGGGGTGAACAGGTTAAGCTTACATATACATTAGAAATCCACTGGTTTTATAGAAACCAGTGGCCTTGTAATTTAATAGATACAAATAGGCCCAGCCTGGGGGCCGGGATCACTACAGCAGGATGTGGTTCCAATGCCTGTTTGTGCCGAAGCACCATCACAATCACGCCAAATGTTGAACATAGCAAAGGCAAGGTACATTGATGCACGCAACCATTGTTCTCGGTCGTATGTGAGTTACCACTCAAAGTTCGTTGAGGTAGCTGATTTATTGAAAAGAGTTGTATGTGCATGTGATCAAACAGTTCTGGCTGTGAGTCTACAATCCAAATGCTATTGATCTGGATCAAGCCATTCAGCACATCTCAAATCTTGGAGACAAAAAAATATATGCTTCTAACATTATCTCTAGTATGCATCATGGACGTCCTCAACAGGCAATTTTGGGTGCCTGTTCATGCCCAGGCTCTGATTACCCAGGTCCCAATGTCAGTAAAGGCCATAGTACCCCCCAAAGTCAACATCTTCAAGGCGGAGAAGGGCAAGGTCAATCCAATGGGTCTGGTACCATCACAGGGCATGCAACCATTTGCGTACAATTATATTTATCTCAATGCCATAGCAAACAACTGGACCATCTCTGATACGAACATTATGTAGGATTCTGATATACAAATCCAGTTCTTCCAGTCCCTTGTAGAATTAGAATATTATGATGGAATGGTGCAGTGGAGATATACACAATCATTCCCGTTAGTATTGTATCTTTTGAAATGGCCATCAGGATTATCCAAGTCTTGGAGGCCAGATGCATCCTTGTGAATGAGTTTCATGTTTCCAGCCACCTATAAATCTAGACCAGTTGGGCCAACTGTTATTCCCAACTCACAATGTCTGGGAAAAAATCTCCATCAATCCAACCAGTACAGCCAGTGTGTAAAGCTAGTTATTGCTTTCTCAACCTTCAAAATTACAACACCCATTTATAAACTCCACCTGGATATACCAGTACCCCCCTGTTTTCCTGATGCTAAAGTGGTCTTTCTAATGTCCATGAATGGATATGGACTGGTTCTAAAAGGTACAGTTGTGGTCCATCAATATCTGGGTCAGTTCTGGGTTGGTTGCAGTTGTGGTTGCCTCATTTAGAAGTCAAAAAACCGGACTGAACCAGACCTCAAAACACCAGTTGCTATTGCTTTGTTGGATGTTCAGCTGAGTATCCAATAAATAACTACAAGACATCAGAATCTATATCTCCTGAGTGGGTTTTCTTCAAGCATCCTAATGTGACATGCAGTAATGGGTTGCTTATTGTAATCCATGATGAGCACTGTGGGAAATATTTTTGATGGATTTACCATTGGCATGAGAATAACAAACCAAATATTATCTTGGTTGTTATGAACAAGGTAGAATGTGCTGTGAATAGACTTGCCAAAA
Organism: Tricholoma terreum; assembly: GCA_003316345.1. Classification (NCBI taxonomy): domain Eukaryota; kingdom Fungi; phylum Basidiomycota; class Agaricomycetes; order Agaricales; family Tricholomataceae; genus Tricholoma; species Tricholoma terreum. The sequence goes on from QFEU01001933.1 coordinate 17,262, forward strand.
AACAGTTTGAACTTGATCCAGATCAGATTTGCATGAGCTTTGAGACAAAAGAGAAGAAACAACAAAATAATGTGCTTATGACTGCCATCTATAAAGAAGCCCAGAAAACATGTGCAAAATAATGCTACCAAGTATCCATACATGTGTATAATTGTATATAATAGCTCTATGGTTGCTTGCCCTACAATTGCATTGATTTAGCTGGTTCTGGCCAGTTTCTGAGTTGGAGTTGCAACTTAGCCAAGTTGTGGCTTGTACTATGCTGTGGTCTGGCTTTGCTTTAGCTAAAATCAGCTCAGCTCCTGACTCCAATTAGCTCTGAGTTGGAGCCATGGCAACACTAATTGTTTATAAAGATTATTGGAAATATTGGAGCTCTGGAAACATTGAGATAGAATGTCTCTCATCCATATTCTTTGACTATCAGCAAATTGATGATTGTGGCCAATCACCATATCCTGCAGCCCCAATTTTCTTTCATAATTCAATCCATACACAGTGATATTTGTTTACTGAAATGCATGATTTTTGTCCATGTCCAGTCTTTTCCTGCTCTAGCACCTAGAACAGAACTGGGAGTAAACAGAATCACAGAAAGACAAATGAGTCAGTATGGTAAAAGTAAGTATATAACAATTT
>QFEU01001935.1:0-12858 GCA_003316345.1 Tricholoma terreum
ATATCATTGACTAGTTTTACATTGTAGTCAACTAATAATTTAGTGTTTGATTCCCTTTGTAACACAATGAATATACTAAATTAATCCCATTGCAATCACACGAGGGGGGAAGGACCTAACTAAAACAAAAATTGACCTAAAGAAAAAAAAACCCCACGCGAACGCGAGGGGTGTGCCATGTTAGCCCCACCCCCTGTCATCATGTCCCTTCATCGGATCAATCCTGTGGGTGGTGACGCGGTTACTAGCACCCGCTCCACCCTGCAAGCGAATGCTCACAGTGGTGGTGGGTGGGTGCTGGGCCGTCGTCACTCACCATCTGTCCACTGTGCGAGCAGGGGCTTGCAGCGGTGTCAGCGGTGTCACCCCCGTCTCTTGCGGTCACCGTCGTGTCCCCTCCCGTCGTCCCTAGACAGGTTGCACCCGCAGTCCACCCTACGAGCAGTTGCTCGTAGGCGTGGGGGCGGATGCTGGTTCGTCCATTGCCGTCGTGGAGGTGCTGAGCCGTTCCTCCTCCTCGTGGGGCCCTGGTCCTCGTTTTCGACTGGGGCTGGGGATCGGGGTGCTGTTGTTGCTTGGGCGTTCGGCTCTGGTGCACCCGCTATCCACCCGACGAGCAGTTGCTCGTCGGCGTGGGTGGGTGCTGGTGGTGGCGCTGGGTCCCTTCGTCCCCGTTGTTGCTTGGGCGTTCGGCTCTGGTGCACCTGCCATCCACCCGATGAGCAGTTGCTCGTCGGCGTGGGGTGGGTGCTGCTGGTGGCACTGGGTCCCTTCGTCCCCGTCGTCCGTCTCATCGTCGTACGGCCTTGGTGCACCCGCCATCCACCCGACGAGCAGTTGCTCGTCAGCGTGGAGGTGGGTGCTCCGTCAATCGTCGTTGTCATTGCTGTTGTCCCCGTTCACCCGATCCACCCTGCGAGCAAATGCACGCAGGGGTAGGGGGTGCTGGGCCATTGTCATTCCACCTGTGGTCCACCCCACGAGCAGTTGCTCATGAGGCTGGGGGCAGGTGGTGCCGTTCGTGCGTCGTTGTCGTTGTTCCCCCTCCCTGCCGTCTTCCCTCGTCCCCACTCCTGCCGTCTTCTCTCGTCCCCACTCCTGCCATCTTCCCTTGTCCCCACTCCTGCCATCTTCCCTTGTCCCCACTCCTGCCGTCTTCCCTCGTCCCCACTCCTGCCGTCTTCCCTCGTCCCCACTCCCTGCCGTCTTCTCGCGTTGTCGTTGTTTTCGTCGTTCCACCCGCGTTCCACCCCACAAGCAGTGGCTCGTGGGGCTGGGGGCGGGCAGTGCGTTGTTCGGTGTGGTGATTGGGCCCTGCACAGGCATGGGGACGTTGTCCCACGTTTGTCCGTTGTCCGTTGTCCCTCGCTCATGCGTCAGTGACGTGGCATGGTTGGTGTGCCTACTGGGTGCTTACCTGGCAGGTGGCCTGGTGCCCAGGTCTCCCGGCACCCCTCCCCCATCTCCTAGCCATAGACGAGGCCCTCACATCCCGTTTTGACGGGGAGGAGGGGTCGGCATGGTCGTGGTTGGGCATATGTCGTTTTGAGTTGGTCCCCATGATAGCAGTATTTCAAAATCTAAAAATTTTGTGTTAGTTCATAAAACAAGAAACAAACAAAACAAAAAAAACTTATTCTAGGGCCCAAACGACGTCTGCGTCGTTTGGGCCCGCGTTGCGTCCGAAATAGTCCGTGGGCAGGCGCTTGGCGGCTGTGTGGGCGTGAAGGTGGTGGTGCGTTTTGACAGAGTGGGGGTAGTGGTAGAGGTGTGGAGGAGGGGAGGTGGCGGCGGCAGGGTCGACGGTGGTGGTGGTTGGTGGTGTGATGTGATGAGCTGGCAGCCGTGGTGACGCGACTGCCTGCTTTGTCATCGCACGTGCGCCACCAGTATGTAGAGTAGCTAGTCAGTAGTAGATTACAGTGGCTGGTTAGCCTAGCAGTTATGTTGGTTTGTTTCTGTTGCTTACTAATCAACCCTTGAACCCGGGTTCGATTCTTGAGTGTGCCATGTATATATTTTTAATAGATTACAAGTTATATTATATAATCATTGAACAGCCCGGAATGGAATGGGACATTCCTGCTACATTCCTGGACATTCCTGGTGGGACTAGGAATGGAACAGGAATGGACTGGGAATGGACCAGGACTTACACAAGAGAATTCTATGATATTTCTATCATCCAGGATTCCTAGTCCATTCCTGCTATTCCTAGGATTCCTCAGGAATCCACCAGGAAAAGGTGGCTTAGTGTAAAGACCTCGCAACACCGATAAGGAACCAGGGCACTGATGCCAATGTATCCATAAGACCGGCACCTTGGTATCTATGATACACTGTCGTATCTCCAGGTAATTGGATATTCCTACAGATGCAAGAATGAATGAATGAAGATAGAGGCGATGAGAGGAGAAGCTTACCCTCGAGTGATTCTGCTTTGTCAGTAGTAATAATAAGCCACCAGTGCCATGAAGGTAAATGGTATAAGAATGATGAACAACCAGAACAAGGCACCATGCGCCCTGAACCCTGGGCACCGATGAGCGACACCATGGTTGGGTCGTACTCCCTTGATGCAGCTCGAATATGGAATCAAACGATATGCTGTCTGCTCGTACCAAAATTCTTCTCCGCTCTTGCACGAATCGTTGTCTGGTAGAGGGGTAGTTCCCTCAACAAGAACACAATCACCAGCGCTGTTCCATATGTGGTTGAATTCACTAGCAATCATCGAGTTATCAGTTGAGAGGATAACATGGGAGTTACAAAATTGGCTTACCACTCGAAATCGACTTTGCTGCATGCACAATTGTTGACGACTTTGGCCTTTGCCTTGGGCTGGTTGCCAACGACACATCTGGTGTTCTGTATGCAATGACGATAGAGTGTCTAGAAAAACACATAAACATCTATACAAATCCCGAAAGATGACTCCCCAAAAGTCACCTGATGTCCAAACAAACAACGTTCTGTGTGTTCCTCACTTGGACTCCACAGCTCAAAGTCATCATGTCCAGGATTGTCAGCATCGAGAACACCTGTCATCAGCCCTGTCAGTGTTTACAAAAACAACCCAATGACCAGACGCAGACTCACATCTCTTCATCGTCAACTTTGTGAAATCCACATGAACAGTGACAGCACCAGGGGTAAGTGGGATGCGGCCCAACGAGATAAACCGATGACTGGTATCCGAAGGCACCATGACAATAACCTGAACCCGCATCTTCTCCTCCATGAATTTATACTCTCACTAGTTTTCAACCCTTCATCGGTACTGAACAATATATGATCAGTAGGCTCTTCATCGTTGGCCATGACCAGAACAGATCCAGAGTCCCTGAACTCACATAGATGGGCATCTTTATGGACTTCTTTCCAGCTGAAGCCAGTGTCATGGCTAAGGAAGGTGTCGCTTTCGGTGTATGGTGCCAATGTCTCGCCTACATTACTGACGGCCTTAGGGTTATTAGAAGATGCTAGGGTCGCGCCAGGGTTGGCAGGGACGACTGTCTCATAACCCCAAGAGATCGGAGAGGTGTTTTGGTATTGATATGGGAGTTTTGACGGGCAGAGAGGAGGAGTTGTTGCTCTTGGCCCTAAATGAGAGCTTTGTTAGCAAACAGAAGAGAATGGATGAAAAAAAAACTGTAACTTACAAGGCTTCATGTTCCTGTCTACCCGCTTCAGCCTGAGCCTACCAACATTTTCTCTCAACTCCTCCAACACCCTTGCCTTCGTTTGCAACCCCGGCTTCTACTTGTCTGCCATTCCCTCCAGGCTGTCACTTCGGCCCTCACTTTGAGGTTTGTCTGCTCCAGGGTGCAGAGATACCCTGCCTGGTGATGGAGTTTGTCTCACAATGTTCCTACGCTCCCTCTCCTTCTTCTCCTGTTCCGCGTCGGCATGGAGGAAGGGACCCTGGGCAGTGGTGAGGTCTGCAAGCTGTCCCTGGAGCTTGGAAATGGTATGGCTGTGCTCCGAGGTGATCTGGCGGGCCTGGGAGGGCTTGTCTTCGAGGAGAGATGACTGGGGCATCAGGGTGGCGATTTGGTTTTTCTGGGGCACGATAGTCTGATGATGTGAGTTGTAAGGAGGAGTGTTGAGTCCTGGAGCTGTTTGCAGAGGGTGGAGAGTTTAGTTCGAAGAATGTGGAGGTTGGCATTCAATTTTTGCTAGACGAATGTATATGTATGCGTGGTTATAGAGTCTTTCTTCAGATTCTTGACCGGCGAACCGCGTTCAAGCCACTTGACCTGGAGATCCCGCTCTTGGAGCTTTGTTTTAAGCTCCATCTTCATTGTCTGAGCAGCCAGGAATTGTCATTCGAGATTTGCATGGGCTATAGTTGGCGTAGAGACTTGACTTCGTTGTTGCTATTTTGCAGGGGAGGGTCAGGATGGAAAACCGTGGAGAGAGAGGGAGACATACCGAGTTTGAGTTCGGCTGCCAAGGAGTCTCATTTAGTTGCTGTCAATTGAAGAGAACAGACACTACCAAGGTGTAATTGACTAGCTGGAATCGTGAATCAGTCACTGCTCATGGTGAGAGGAGAGAGAAGTATTTTGCCAGGGACGAGTGAGAGCAACCTAAAATAGCCGTAGACTGTCTGTCTGGCCATGGAGGGCTGTATGAGGCAGCGGAAGATGCTGAGGGTTATAATCAGACAAGAAAGGTTCAAGTTGAAACAGGTACACATACACATTCGACGATCCCTCATCCATGATGATACCTCCCTATTAATGCGGTAATCTCTAACAAAAGCAAAGCAGAAGCTCAACAAGCAGCCAAACCATTCAAGGGGAAGAGAAGAGGCATAGAGGCCAGTGAGCCTCTTGGAAGATTGGAACTAGTAATACCAGCATGAAACCAGGGGGGTTGACTGGATTGGTGGGAGCTGAAGCGCTGATAGCTTGGTAGTGAAGGTTGTTTGTGGTGATGGTGAACGACAAGGTTGAACATTTTGAATTACGTCGATCCTCGCTTGCAGTGAACATCACGTAGTTTCACTGGCACCCTCATGTCTCTACTCTAGGTATGTCCATAGAAGAAAAGCAAGAGCTAACTGTTCCACAGGACTTTGCCTAATTGCTCAACTGGCTGTACTCTGCAAGACGAAGTAGTCTATCAATGTCATCTGTATGTCAACCACCTTCCATGTCCCCTCATACGAGGACGGGTGGCAGGCGGCCATGGAAAGTGAGGTACACGTGTCGAACCACACCATCTCAACACTTTGGTTACCTCGCACAGCCGAACACTATCGTGCACCTGTAGCAGCTACCTTCATGTATCATTTAAGGGCACTTGCCCAACAAAGCTCATGCATCCAGCTGGTTAACTGCCCAGATAGGCAGTTGCCCAAGGCTCTCAGACATATACCACTATAAGATGTAGAACTAGTGAGTCATGTGATGGTTGTATATTTATCACATGACTTCAGGGAAAGTCATGTGACCATTTCCTTTTTGGGAAAAAATCATATGGTTGGATTCAGATTTGTCTTGGCATCAAAACATCTATAAACAAGTATCATCAGAACTGGCTTCCTTATTGAGAATAACATATGTAAACAATACTTACAGGAGAGTTTGCAAAATCTCAAATTTCCTTTTTTGAAAAAAATGATATGGTTGTACCCACAATTTTTTTGGCATTACAGCCGATTCAGAAAGTAATGAGAATCACGCGTTTTTCTTTTCTTTTTCCCCACACGTCAAAACGTGAATTTCCTTTTTTGGAGCTGCCGTTCAACGATCTTGCGACTCAACAACTCAACCACCAGTCCTTTCATTACTTTTGACTATCATTATAGTACTATGGCTTCCTCTGATGACACTGGCCAGTCTGTAAATGAATCGGTCAACCAAATAATTCGCCAGACCATTGCTGAGATCCCCTCAGGTTTGAAACATTGTCTGCCTATTGAGGGTACTGGAACATGATTCATGGTTTCATTTGCAGCTAGGATGTGGATGGTGAGCAATCCTGAAGTTGTAGCTAAGCAAGCAAAAGCAAGACAAGCCAAGGAACGAGCAGCTGCAAAGAAAGCATTGGACAGCGCACTACCTAAGGTCATAGGGAAGAGGAAGCAAAACGATGTGGATGCAGACGTCAGTGAGACTAGTATAGTATCACCCCAAAAGAAAGCACGAAAGGCACAGGCAAGCAAAGGAAAGGGCACTACAGACATCGACACTGACGATGATGCCGACAAACCACAATTTGCGATCTCTGCATATATTCACATACTGCGGCAAACTGTTCCCTCAGCTCCTCCCAAGGCCTGCGCAAAGAAGCCCGAGGACGAATACCTGCAACGTGGTCCATTCCAATTTCAAAGCACCAATACCTACGATGATTTCCTATGCTTTCTTGCCGAAACACTCCCATGTCCCAGTCCGAAACATATTGCTGCATCCAAGATCACTTGGAAGCCCCAGAAGCCGTTGAAAGCAGAGGCGCTTCCGCTAGGTGGTGCTCTCGGCTTCTCAATTATGATTGACGAGCTCGCTAGTAAACCATCACGTGTTATCATTCTCACAATGCCGCCTCCTGCGAAGCCTGTGGATGAAGTTCCGGTATCTTCATAAGTCAAATCTATTGACTATAAATACTCACTCACTCTTCACAATAGTTCTGGGATACTGGAGAATCGAAAGGTTCAACGTCAAGTGCAGAGCAATCGGAGTTTGCATATGACGAGTTGGAGCTTCAATCGACAACTGAATCCATTGCTCAACAGCGTGTGAGTCTATGGTATTGGACTTCTGATGTGATCTCATAATGTATCACAGGTAACCTTTGACAAAGCTGTGGGTCCTAAGCGGTCCGAGCTTGAAGCCAAGTACCCAATCGACAATGATCCGCTCTTCCCTGGCAAGCGGATTTATACGGATCCAAGCTCTGGGTTTCAGTTTGAGTTGAACTCTGGGCGACTGACAGTATGGGCCTCGCATCTTGTAAGTTTCTGTTCTCTCTCTCCTCGAAAAATAATGTGCATCTATGCAGGCTCGCGGGACTGCGACCCTCGACAAACCACCAGCTACACCCCTGTTTGATTGTCAGCAGCAAATCAAAAAGCTTGTCCCTACTCTGTCTGCTAGTGTTGTTTCTGCTCCCATTGCTCCTTCTCCAGTTGTCTCTAGAGTTTGAAAGTCCGGTCGGGTCCGGTTTTTTGACCCAAAAATGAACAACTGCAACTGCAACTGGTTGCAGAAATTTAAGATTCTCAGCAACTGCAACTGCAACTGGTTGCAACCGGTTACAACCTGTGTTTTTAGGTACAGAAAATGAACTTCCATGTCCTGGTGTTTTGTACTACAAAAAGAATCAAGTAAAACAACCAAAAGAACAGTAAGTTATGAGTAGAATATTCATTTTGATCATAACTTGCTCATTTCTTGACCGTTTTGGATGTTCCGGGGCTCATTTTGGTCAGGAAACCTACTGTGACATGTGACGCATTAGCAACCGGTTGCAACCGGTCCCACAACCGGTTGTACGCATCACTCCGAGTCCAGCAACTGCAACTGGAAGTCGGGTTGCTACCAGTTGCAGTTGGGTTGGGTTGCAGTCTTTTTCCAGTTGCTGCAACTGGACCTGCAATCACTAGTTGTCTCTGTCTCTGTGCCTGTGCCTGTTGCTGCTCCTCAAGCTCCTGCCACATCGACGTCCTCTATTACCGAACTGCTCCTGCTCCAGTTACTTCAAACCCAACAAATGACCATGCATGCTTCGCATTCTGTAGTTCCTCATCAACAGGCCCGCTTACTCCCACTCCTCGAGTTCCAGCTGGTGTTGTGCCTCCATCTCTGCCTCCCTCTCCTGCAAAACACTGACACGTAACACTGGATGAATATTGCACTCATTATGATATCTCTGATACTGATTGCAGCCGTTTGCAGAAGCTTGATTTCCTGCCTGGTGACCCAATTGAAAAGCTCGATCGAGTTGAGTGGCATGATGAGGGCGGATTCCAATGCTTGGGCTGGGATCGGATGTTAGCTAAGAATCGTGAATTTCTTCGAGATGTGTGTGCTGGCATTGTATGGGTCTAGTCTCTCAATTAGTTGTAATTCCCTCTCGATGTATTTGTATTCTTTCAATTGTAACAATGTGCCATGCATAACAAAATTACCAGATAGCTGAACCTCAAACAATATAACCTGCATGCTCAAACCAAGCTGTCGCCATCTCAGCCGTAATGCATCCACAAGCCTCCAATAGCACAAGTATTGGGTCCTCTGCCCCACGTATGATTGTGCCGTGGCATCGAAGATAAGCTTTCCCTGTTTATGCACCATGAGAATTAGATTATCAACGACTAAAAAAACACACAAGTACTGAAGGATTCCTCTATTGGGCTAAGGTCAGGGGAATATGAAGGGAGATATAGGAGCATGACACCTGTATATATGCGGTGATATTAGCTCCATATATCTGTGTGTTGAGGTACAGTCTTACCAGCGTCGTTGAGAATCTCTTGCAGGGTGTTGGTATGATGAATCCGACAATTGTCCAATATGAGAACACTTCGAACATCAGGAAAGACATTCATCTGTGGAAGCTGAGAAAGAAGGTTAGTCTTCATGTTTCACCAGGTAGAAAAGTGCCAAAATACACACAACCTCTTCAACAATGAAGTCAAAGAACCCAAATGAATCGAACGACCCAGGCTGAACTCAAGTTGCAATATAGCCAACAGTACTCATTGCAGCCACAAGAGAGTAGCGTTCACCACGAACAAAAGGATCAACAAACTCTGGAGCTTGTCCAATAGGAGCCCGTCCATAGCGTCGGGCAACATCGTGTTCATTCTTGGAAGACTTGTTGATCACCACGAACTCAGTCCCAGTGCCTGAGAACTCGGTCTGAATCACATGTAAGAAGTCGGTTCTTGTCTGGACATCCCGTTCACATGCAATCTTATGAAGCAACTTTCGAGTCAATCCTGCCTTCTCCAGGTTTTCTTGCAGAGCAGGGATTGAGATTGGGATGTCGTAATGAACCGCCAAGAACTACTGAAGCTCATCAATGTAGGTATCGGGATGGATTTCATAGAGTTCCTTGACAGCTGTGAGGACTGCTAGTGTTATGAAGCGAGGCTGGCCAATGAGGGGAGATGCAGGCTTGGTAGTGGTTCCAAACTCCTCAAAGATGAGTCTCCATCGATAAAGGCTGGCTGGTGATACAGATAGAGCATAGCAAATGTCCGACTGATGCCATCCAGCTTCCCAGAGCTTGAGTGCACAGTCCTTGAGGTCAGCACTTATGCGACGATTGACCATTGAGTTTGCGATCGAGGATGACAAGTGGATCCCAAAAAGGAAATTTACATTTTGACACGTGGGATGAAAAAAAAAAATGCGTGATTCTCATTACTTTCCGAATCGGCTGTAAGAATTTTATAATCACATGACCCAAAACCTCCCATTTACTGAGAATAACACATGCAAATAATGCAAATAGAGAACTGTGCAAAATTTTGTTAAAGTCCATATATTGCCTTATTGGGCTACCACCTTCTATTTTAAGCATAGCATGTCATGTCATGCCAAGCCAAACATCATTTAATTATAATGATTACATTTGAGGCCAGAAAATTATACTTATATAAGCCAAACCTTATTGTAGAGCCATTTGATGAATGTTTGGATATATTTGTATTTTGGTAGTCATGTGACTTTTGTGCAAGCACATGTCATGTGATGTATTAGCAAAAATCACATGATTGGCTAGTTTTACATCTTATGGTAGTATATATCTGAGAGCCTTGGGCAACTGCCTACCTGGGCAGTTAACCAGCTGGATGCATGAGCTTTGTTGGGCAAGTCCCCTAACTTCATATATAAAAGTAGCTGCACTGGCTGTATCATGGAGGAACAACCCAAGATTGCCAATCAAGCCCATCCCCTCAATTCGCCACCTAACTAATGTCACCAATGAATCACAGCACCATCCTTTCCGAAGCCCCAAAAAAAGACGGAAGACAGACAATGCGGCGGACAACAGAAGGAACTGAGATATGGATGAAGGAATTTCGAATGCAGCCACGGAACCTGGGGAACAGGTTACGTATGTCATCTATAATCCCGCCATCTCAACCCCCACTTACCCGACCTCATAGATGCACACGACAAAATAACAACAACGAAGTCAGGTGTTCGCGTTGACCATAGCCCATGCCAATCTCTAATGACAACTCCTGGCGGCTCAAGCATCAAAGACGAAGCTCGAAACAAAGTTCTGAGAGTCAAATTTGTAAGTCGAGCATCTTGAACGTGATAGACGATGGTTCGCTGATCGAGAATCAGAAGAACGACAAGAAAAGGAACGAGAAAGGGCTGGACATGAAGGAAAAAGGCATGTATCTGATCCTTTCCTTTCTTTCTTTCGTTCTTTGTGTCTAACCACATATATAGTCATCCAGCGAAAATCAGACACCGACCTCTGTATAACCACACTCTCCACCCAAGAGCTTGCTAACTTCCAGAACACATGTTCTTCCCTTCAACGTACATCCGCCCAAACCATCACATGCCAAAAACCACCCTGACCCACCAATCCTCAAAGACAAGCTCCCAAGCATGGCAGACCGCCTCAGAGCACAGCTACTTCATCTCTGAGCTCCAACCGCAGCTCGCTGATCTCACTGCTATCCAGAGGTCCCTCTTCCACTCCAACTCAGAACAGGAGAAAAAGGATCGGTAGAATATGAATGCTGTGAGGGACAAACTACATCGCCAGGCATATTATTTCCACACCCTCGAGTCGACAAACCTCAAGCTGAGCGCCGAGGTGATGGTTTTGAAGAAAGAGCAGATGAATATCGAGAAAGGAGAAGTGGGGATTGTAGACAAAGCAGAAGGTCTGGGGAAATCAATGACTGAGGTAACAAGTGTTTAGGTGGTTGAAACCAGTCATAGGGAACGTGATACTTGGTAAACTTCAAGTTTTCCTTTCATCTGTTTTATCACGTACACTAACGAACCTCTCCCCTAGGCCCAACAGCAATAGCAACAATATCAACTTTTCCCACCCAATCTCCGAAACTCCCATCTCGATAACTAAACACCTCTCCGAGCTCAGGCTAACCCATCCCGTATGCCAAGCTCACTTTGGAAGGACCCAAAGTTGGCAACACTTTGGGGTTGGTTTGCCAAAACAGGTTTAGCATGGGGACGGTACCACGCCTTTAAGGACCGATAGATAGGCAACCAAACAAAATGCATACCCCGGACAAGATAGAGGCAAGGCCAGGCTGAAATGGGCAACTACCCTGGATATCGCTCCCAAATACAAAAGGTAAATATGATGTTCTGTGTAGCTTCTAGAGTGTTATGCAGTATTCTAAGGATAATGATTATGCAATGGTCTAGGTGACTATGGTTGACCTATGGTCAGATTCGGTCGTAATTATAAAAATTCTGGGAATCAAGTTTTCGGAAACAATAGAAAGGGCAGTCCCTAGAGTAGCTGGAGCCATATAAAAATAACATCATAGTAAAGACGATAAGAGCAAGGAGACCACAGATAATTTTCAGTGCGGTCGAATGTCCCGCGACATCAGTTGTGGATATAATTGTTAGGACTGCTGTGGCTGTAAACCCTAGGGCTAAAATAGTGAACCGAACACCAATCTATCACTGTGGTGCTGGATAATCTAATTCAACAGATCACATCTAGTTCAAATGACTAGGATAGACCTCACGTCGCACTCACAATAAACAGGAATCACAAATGTTTCTCTCCTGCGAACAGGTTCCATCCTGCACAAATAGATCTGTCCCCACTCCAATGTCGATTGTACACTTTCAATCTGCCCATTGGTCATTATCTACGATAGTGTGATGAGAGAGCGGTAGACCATCAAAAGCTGCTAAAGGCTTACATAGGTGTATCCCTCGAGCCGTTCTAAGTCCATCGTAATAGGATGCAAGCTCATACCAAAGGATAAGGTTATCCTATCGAATTCCTCATGGGAGAAATCTGTGTATCTCCGAAACAACACATCTCTTCATGTAGTCATCAGCGGCTAACCATGAAATATTAGAAGCCATGTGGATGTACATAGTTTCATACTGACCCTTTATGGTTGAGAAATATGATTATATGCACTCTCAAATAGGAGGGATCAGACCTACAGGCATGGGCGGAGCGGGAAGGGCAGCAGCAGGAGGAGCAGCAGGAAGAGGGGCAATGGCGGGAGGGCCAGCAGGAGGAGCAACAGCAGGAGGGGCAGCAGGAAGAAGAGCAACGGTGGGAGGAGCAACCAGAGGGGCGGCAGTGGGAGGGGTGGCAGGAAAAGGAGAAATGATGGGAGGGGCAGCAGGAAGAAGAGCATCGGTGGGAGGAGTGGCAGGAGGAGCATCAGTGGGAGGGCCTGCAGGAAGAGCAACGGTAGGAAAACTGGCAGGAAGAGCAATAGTTGGAGGAGCAGGAGCACCGAGCTGAAGTGGCGGGAGTGGTTGAGGGGGGCTGAGAGTGCTTCGATTTAGCCTATAAGCATGTGGGCAATTAATGTGACCTACTATTGATGGAGTGGCAGGTCGGAAACCTAGGAAACATAATGTAATCGCCATATACCCTGATGCTCAGATTACTTACAGAGGCAGTTGGCATAGCTTGGTCACAGTGAACTCCATCTAGCTGCTGTTGAGTGACGGAGATTTCTTGGTCATCAGGAATTTCTGTTGCACACTGGGCGGGATCGTCTCTGAGGGGACTGCAATGCACATGGTTGCCTTCCATTGTGGTCCAAAGAAGGAATATAGTCAGCCATCGTCTTCATCACTTAAGTCAACCCCTGACCTGACTACTCTTAGTAGTATACATTTACAAGATAAATGCTAC
>QFEU01001938.1:0-11849 GCA_003316345.1 Tricholoma terreum
CGAGCAGTTGCTCGCAGCAGTGGTGTGGGCATCCCCTCGCCCTCCTCCTGGTGTACCCCCCCTGTCATGGTCATCTCCTTTCCCCTTTGTCTCTCCTTTGTCTCCCCCCTTTGTCTCCCTTCCCATCGGTTGTCGCTATCGTTCCACCCTCGTGATTGTCTCCCTTCCCCTTCGTCTCCCTTCCCCTTCGTCTCCCCTTCATCTCCCTTCCCCTTCGTCTCCCCCCTTCGTCTCCCTTCCCATCGGTTGTCGCTATCGTTCCACCCGTCATCCACCCCACGGGCAGTTGCTCGTGGGGCTGGAGGCGGGTGGTGTTGTTCGTCGCCTTGGGTAGTGCTGGGCCAGTGTCTGTCGTTTGGCGTGGTGTTGGTGCTGGCCATGGTGTTTCTGTCGTCGTTGTGGGTACTGGGGCTGTTCCTCATGTTGTGGGGCCCTGGTGCTCATTTTCGTCATCGTCGGTGGGTGGTCCTCCTGTCTGCCCTCTGTCTTCCCTGTCGCTCTCACACCCCGTATTCACCCCGCGAGCAGTTGCTCACGGCGGTGGTGGGGGGTGCTGGTTGCCGTCGGTGTTGTGGGGTCAGGCATGGGTGGTCGTACCCTGTTTGTCGTTCCCCTGTCATCGTCCCCCCGTTCTCGCTGTTCCACCCCACGAGCAGCTGCTCGCGAGGCTGGAGGCGGGTGGTGGTCGTGGTGGCATGGTGTCGGTGTTGTCGTCATCATTCCACCTGCGATCCACCCCACGAGCAGTGGCTCATGAGGCTGGGGGCAGGTGGTATGTTGTGATGTGGCGTTGGCCGTGGCATCTGGTTTTGCTGTGTTGAGGGGCTGAGTGGCAGGTTTACGGGGTTGTGGTGGTGCGTACCTCACAGGTATCCCCCTCCAGGGGTCTCCCGGCACCCCTTTGCATCCTCCTGGCCCATGTCGACACGGGAGGAGGGGGGTTGCTTCGTTTTGCATCGGCACCCGTTGTTGGTAGTAGTTCATAACCTAAATACTGAAGAAATACATTTGGTCAATTAAGAAAAACAAAAACAAAAAACAAAAAAAACATACCTGGGGCCCAAACGATGCAATCGTTGTTTGGGCCCGCATTGCATCCGATTGGTTTGTTTGCAGCCATTAGTGGTGGTGGGAGTGGTGGTGGGAGTGGTGGTGGCGGGTGTTGACAGAGTGGTGACGGTGGAGGAGGAGGAGGGGAGGTGGCAGAGGTGGCAACATCGATGGGTGGTGGTGGTGAGGAGGTGTGAGAAGTTGAACTTAGTTGAAAATGAAGACTCAGGTCACGTGAGCGCCCCATGGGGCGCCAAATTCCAAAGACATCACCACCAACCGTCAACCCCGCCACTGCCGCCTCCCCTCCACCCCCTCCACCACCTCCTCCTCCGCTGCCACTCGGTCAACACCCACCACCACCACTAATGACTGCAAACAAACCAATAGGACACGACGTGGGCCCAAACGATGTCTGCGTCGTTTGGGCCCACGGTATGTTTTTCGATTCATTTCTTATTTCTATTCCACTAATTTATTGTTTTACTTTCTTTTTAGGTATCTAACAAACACCAGGGATGGCACTGGCACCACTAGGAGGCCAGATGACGGAGGCATGGCACACACCTCCATGACTACGAGCACCTGCTCGTAGGGTGGATTGTAGGTGTCTACGGCGGACGAACAGCAGGCACCAGGGACGACGAATGACGACGGGGGAAGGGGGACGGGGGACAAATCCCAGCTCCGAACAACATCACCACCACCACCCGACCCAGCCTCACAAGCCACTGCTCGTGGGGTGGATTGCGGGTGGAAGGACGACGAACAACGGGGGATGGACGATGAACAGCGGGGATGGGGACGGCAGATGACGAAAGACGAAAGACGGACGATGGGGGGACGACGGGGATAGGGGACAACTGCAACGCCACCACGTCACCACCACCCACAATGCACCCATGGCCCCACGCCACGTCGTGAACAGGGGCCAGGGCCCAAACAACGACAACGAGTCGTTTGGGCCCATGTGTAAGTTTTGTCTTTTTTTCTTCATTTCGTATTTTTACTAATTACTTTACTGATCATTTCAGGTACTACTCAAGCACCACACCCTGGATATGCAACGCCCAGCCACACACGCCTGCGTGCCTCTGCTCGCAGGATGGAAAATGGCGAACGACGACACAGGGAAACAACGGCAGGGGTAACGAAACCTGGGAGCACGTAGCACGGGGGAACGAAGTGCAGGGAGACGAAACCTAAGGGAAATGACAGGGAGGGGGCCCAAGTGACAACAGCGTCGCTTGAGCCCCCTCGGTATGTTTTTCTTTTTTTTTCTTTACATTCGACAAACACCACGACCACCCCAGCCCACCCACTGCCATGAGCCCTTGCTCATGGGGTGGAAGTGGGTGTCTTACTATGCAGGCAACAAGAGGGCAGGCCGAACGATGACCACCTGAAAACCCAGCACGTCAGGCTGAACAACGACCACCCGAAAACCCAGCACCCGCCCCCAGCCCTGCGAGCCACTGCTGGCAGGGTGGATCGCGGGTGCTATGGCCCCAGCCTTTATAAATAAGTATATAATTAAATACATATATTCAGGAAAGGGTTAGTAACAGTAGATAGTAATAAATTGATTTCAAAATACATGGTTGCACTGCTCAAAAATGCTAATACGGGGCATCATAGGGCATCACAAGCCACTCTAGGGTGCTTGGCATGTCCTGGAAAATAGCCTTAAACCCTGGGAAAACCTGTGGACAAAAGTGATTTTCCTGATGCAGTTCAGCGATGGGCTAGACTTCATATTCCTACAGGTCAAGTGGCACGCTCCAGATGGAAAGAAAGTTTGAAACCATTAGGCAAGGTGCGCATGGCAAGAAATGTTAAGGTGAATCACATTCAAGTTTTATTTTGTGATCATAGTATGAAACTGACATGTAACTTCAGATAACAAAGTCAGATGGAAATACAAGTTTTGCTGAAGTACTATTTTTCTTTCAAGTTCTCATTCAAGTTGATGGGGGACAAGAAAAAATTGAAACCTTGGCATTTGTTTCAGAACATTTCTCTCCACATCCTGATATCTTCAAAAAATCCACATTCACCTTTTGGTGGTGCAAACCTGATGTCTGCCTAAATGTGATTAATGTCAAGGATATTACATCTGTTGTTTCTATGGCCCCAAGACAAATTCCAGGAAGTCAAGAATCACGATTATTCCTCTGTGAGAAGCCTGGGCCTCATGTTGCATATATGGGAGGAGTTATGGAAGCAGCTGAAGAAGAATAGACATGCAACTTGAACTTTCAGGTTAGCATTATCTCTGCAGTGCTTCTGTTATGTTTCACTGGCAGCTTATTTCTACAAGTATATTTCAAGTGTTTTTTCAATTCTTCTTCTTAGTTTTACAAGCTTCATTACAGACTTGGATGTGGTGTGCACAAACCCATAAGTATGTAGCTAGTAAATAATAAATATAGCTTCTACTTGTACACCATGGTGATGATTTTTTGAATGCACTTTGCTGCAGCAATGGCCTCACATCCAAAAAAAGAAAGGTTACTTATACCATGACCTCCAAGTCTAACGCAATTGATGACTAACCCAAACATGTTTTAGAACAGCTTTGACTCGAACATTTTGCTTGACAATGACCAATCTCACAATTCATCCCAGCGCAGCCAATCGAAACAACACAGAGGTACTAGACACTTGCCCCATGTCTTACCGGGGGGTCGACGAAGCCGCCATGGGCGATATTCAGAGGCCTGAGACACCCATCAGCCACCGCGCATCTGGTATCCGTCTATCTCACGATCAATCCCCAAAGAGCTTAGGGGAGCTTGAAACCCTTCTTGACATCGACATCCGTGGTTCCACAGATTCATATATCGATAAAGTAATTGAACTTCTCGCTTCGGATGGGGGCCTTTTCCCAGATTCGAAACTACCAATTGTCCCTTCCAAACACCTCCTCCATCAGCTCTCCTGCAATAATTCGCAGGCAAACAAGTGGAATCTTCCTGACATCTCCCGCTCTCCTGATCGAAAGAAGATGCAGAGCACAAAGCTACAGAGCGAGATGAAACTTGCCGATTTTCTCAACCGAATTTGTGAAGATATCGCAACTATCACAAAGGCAAAGTGAGTCAGAACGTGGAATGCCAACTTCTGCGACACAGTACTTGAGGGATCCCCGATCTCCCGAAAACCCGACATAATACTTCTTGATGTTGCTAAGCTGTCTCCCACTACTATCATTGGCCCAGATATGAAAAGACAAATGTCGACCCTCACCCGTTTCCTCAAAACTTCATGAAACCCTTAGATATCTTAAATCAAGCATCTAACGTAACTAAATACTGATTCTACCAAGTATGAGATTTTTCTCTCAAGTGTAGATAATGCCATGAAGCTTCCGATGAAGAGGTTAGAATTGGCAGGGATATGAAAAATGTGACCGGTGTGACCATAGGACATTTGCAGCTCCGCAACAACACCGACTGTGTATTCCCCAACAACGACAACCCTTTTGCTTCATCCCATTCTACCCATGTCTTCTGTAACAACCCACGTTTCTGAAACTGACGAAGATGAACCAAGGCCTTCCTTCCGTACCATGGACGCCCTTCGCGAGCATTTTCAAAAATATGTTCACCTTCGCGATGTCCAGTTCCTCCACAACAAAGAATACTATGTGTCAATTCGTGATCTGATCTGGCTCAATCGCGTGGAGATATCTGGGATGTGGAACAGTGTTCGGAACATAGAGGATCGCCTTGAAGCACTGGAATGGGAAGTCCAGGAGGGATTCTCTACGTTAAAGGATGATCTTGCTGAGCTGAAGTCTCTTATTCGAAGTACGTGTTTTCCCTGTGAACTCCATTTTTTTAACTAGTAAAACTTGATGCAGACAATCACAATCCACATCCAAATGTATTGGCCACTGCATGCTACATACACTCCCAGCAATTTCAACCAAGGATACGGCTCTGCTCCACCCCCTCGTCATAGGACGCGCCGTGATCACGGACAAGAAGAATTCTCCACTGCTCAGCTCAACCGATTCCGGATGGTTCGTGACGGTCTTGTTCCCTATCCTTTTTTTACCAACATCGAACACTTCAAGTCATCACCCCTTTGTTCTTGATAGTTTTGAATTTCTCACTGCATACAGCTGGTTCGTTTGTTGTCAGGTTTTCTTATATTCCTGTCTAGTGGCTACAGTAATGCAATGGTTGTAATGATACAATTCGAAATGCCGATATTATGATTGATTGAAATAGTTTCCATAAGAATGCAAACTGCCTGAGGCTTCAGAAATGCTGCGAGTACGAGATGGAGAAGGAACAATGGGGTGATTTTCATTTGGAACCGGGTGAGAAATGGAACGGCTATGTGGCCGGTATGTGTGTGAATAAGTATTGGGGTATGGGTGGGTATGATTATGTGGGTATGCTTGGGAATAGGTATTGGCGTGTAGATGTTCATACAGGGTATGTGGATGTGGCTGCAAATTGGTATAATTTGAGGGCGGAAAGCCGAATTGCAAGAACGGTTGGTTAAGAGACAGTGGATGTGATGAAGGGCCTGGCTGAGGTGGAGTATTTGTGATGCTAGCCAAGCGGCGACGTTGCGGAGAGCGTGGTGGTGTGGTAGAGCGAGTAGGTCCATTGTCTTCAGCATCCGCAACATTACCATCAACCGTGGGGGCAGATCGTTTGACAACGCGTTTACCAAAAAGGGCACGATAGTGAATGTCATCTTGAAGGGCGGGATGTGCATCGAAATGTTCCTTAATCCGTTCAGTGAGGATGGGTATAGTTCCAGACTCATCGAGGTCAAGGTTCCAGAGAATATTTTTGAGGCCTTGAAGTTTATGACTTCGAAGAGAGGTCTCAAACACCATATTCCCGCATCCAACCTTGGCACGTTCTGCCTGAACAGCACTTTGAGTGTCTTCCTTCTTTTGAGTACGCTCCACCTCCTGCTGAGCTTGTGCCTCCCTCGTTTCCTTTTGCCGCCTAGCCTCCTCAAGACCCTCATCGCTGGTGGCGACTCGGGAACCGATGTGGATAATGCGATTATTTCTCTGCTTTCTTTGCTTAGCATTGACCTGTCCTTGAAGAGTCTTGATGTGCTCACTTGCAAGTGTTGTATGCGCCTTCGCCTGGGCAATCTTGTCTCCCAAATCGACGAGCCTTGCTTGATGTGCTTTATTCTTCTGTTTGTATTTACGTAGTCGCCATTTCAGGTCAAGAGTATCTGCGTCATCATCACTGGCATCCACCACACTGTCTGAGCTTGTGGCCATGTCTGATTGGGATGAATCGGAGGGTGGATCAGGTTCTGGACTGGAGATTACTTCGAAAAGGTTTGGATTGGCAAGTTGTTCATCAGTTGGAGGCGTGAATATTGCGAGGCGAAGGCAACGGGTGTTGTCAGAGCTACTAAAGCCACTGTTTTGATCGTCATCACCCTCCTTGTCAGGGTCGGATCCATCTAAAGAGTCCAAGTCAGATTCGTCAGAGGAGTGAAGAACACTAGTCGCAGGGTAGCTTTCAGGCAAGTCAAGACGTGTTGAACTTGGTACGCTGGGTGCAAAATCATCTTTGGTGAATATGGAACCATTGCACTTCGGATAAGTGCCAGTTTCATCTGTGTCGATTCCAGACTTTCGCCAGGCTTGTTTGATAGTTTCTTCCTTAAATGAGACTGATCGCGCCTCCATGTATTCTTGAACAACGTCGCGTGCCTGCAAGGGTATACCGTTCTCCTGAAGATATACATCACATCGGGCCTCCCAGGCACACTTTAAGGGACTGAACGCGCCAACATTGCAAGGCTGGAGTTTGTGAGTTGTATGCGGAGGCAGGCAAAACAAGATAACATTCGATTTTCGTGCAGCATCGATCATCTCGTAAGTCACATGCGAGCCATGTCCATTGTACATAAGAACAATAGGTTTTGAAGGATCCGCGTGAGCTTTGGCCTGCGGAATGAATACCCTAGTGAACCAGTTGAGACAAACATTATCACTAGTCCAGCCATTATCTGTCGTAGCAACTCTGGCATTATACATTGATTAAACATCACAGCATAAAAAAGAAACAAAACACACAGGATATCTTTATCAACCATGAACCACTCTTCGCAGAAATGCACGCCAGAGAAAACAAAACAGGGTTTGATTGGGGCTGTTCCGTCGGCACAGATAGACTCCAGAACAGTCACAAGCTCCAGATCGTCACTTTTAATCTTGTAATGACTCTTGTCTCGCGTTGCAAAGAAGTAGAGCTCCCCAGTGCCTTTACGCCCACCGCCAAGCTGAACTCCTATCTCGTCAAAGTTGTGCAGGTTCCTGAGGGGAATACTTTTTCCATCAAAAACATCTTGTAACTGCTCGAAGTGCTTGTTAACCGTCGTGTAATTGAATGCTCGTGCGCGTTTGGGATCGAGACCTGAAGGACGGCCAAGGGTACATTCTGGGTGTCGACCAAGGAATCTTTGTATCCATTGTCGAGAAGGCTTCCGGCCACACAGAGCTTGGACCTTTGGGGCAATAGTACGCTTCGAGAGAGGGATACCAGTGACGCCAAGCCATTTGATCCAATTTTCAAGGACGATCTCCTGATTTTGGTTGAGGAGTTGCTGGGTCATATGGGCCAACCGGTGTGATCTGGATTTGTCGTGGACTCGACGCCAAACTGTTGTATGCGACGAAACACTAATCCCGAATGCGTCGGCAGCAGCTGCAATGCTCGTATAATCACCAGCCTGGTAAGCAAAAGCCGCTTTCTGGATCTTCTCTTCCTTAGCAGCAGCGGCCTTAGACTTTTGACGATATTGACATCCCTTCGCCATCGGGGTGCATATAATAGTTGAGAGTGTGAAGGATTTCCAGACAAGGACCCGGGCTGAGAGTGGAGTTTGGATTGAAATGTCACGGCTGGACCGTCTCCATCGTTGACAACGTCCTCATACAATCCACACTTGATTTACTGCTATAAAATTATGCTGGGTCTCAAGTTTTGATGCATGGGGTCTGGAATACCGAATTTGGAGTTGATCCGTCCACCCTAAGTACTTCAGGTCACTTATGAAAAAATGAAAAATGAAAAATTTAGCGACTCAGGCGACTTCGATTTCACCTCGATTTTTTCTCCGTCGTTTAAAAAGAATCCAAGTAAATAGATAGGTATATAACATGTTCAGTAGCCTATAAAATAATATCCATGGGGATCCATTGAGAATTGAGAATTGTGGAAAGTTACAAATTTTTTTTTTTCATATCTGGTCATTTTTCATATCCAGGCCAATGATAGTACATGGACCTCTGTTCGAGCCATAACCGAGGTAACTATCCAAGAGCACGAAACAAAGAAAATCTCCAACACTGTCACCGATAAATCATACATCATTCTTACCACACAGCCCAATCGTGTCCTCGTCCCGATCCTCAGTATCTGGGGCAATTTCAATTTCAGAGTAACGGTCACAGACCGCCAAGGGCAGCTATGCTCGTCTGCCTGCTGTATTGGGGAGCTGTGTCTCGCTGATTCGCTCAGGTTTCTGCGAGTCATAATTGGGTTTTGCTTTGCACCCAAGAGTGTGGTGGGCTATGATTCGACCATGCTGACAGACAACTGGGATAGGGTGACGCATATCATTTGTGATGGCAAGAAGTTCAAAGTCATCAAAGCTATCTTCGAGACTCAGTCGCTGGTCGGGCGCGCTACAAGGGTGTGGGAGGTTGAATTTAAAGGGAGGAGACTTATCCTCAAGGACTCATGGATTGAGTCTTCACATCCTATGGCAGAATACAAGCTCCTACAATGTCTGCAAGGGGTGGAAGGCATTTCTCACTTTTTGTGTGGAGAAGATGTCTGTATCAATGGCGAAGAGCTCTCTACAGATATTATCCAGCAAAGCAAGTGGGGGATTAGAAGCAAAGTTCAGGTTCAGCGAAGAATTGTCTCATCTTCTATCAGTGACCATATTGCGTCTTTTCGCTCGAAGAGAGAGCTGATATCAGCTCTCCGTGACATTACTATTGGTACGTATCTCTCACTCTCCCTGATTTGTGCTCAATGTTTTTTTTTTGATAATTAGTACTCAAAGAACTGTACAAGAAGAATGACTTGATACATCAGGACATCAGCTACAACAACATCCTTCTACTCCATTCAGAAGACAATCCAGGAGATTTGTGTCCTGGATTATTGATTGATTTTGAATATGCCATAACCCTAAGCCAAAGCCGTCCATTAGCACCCGGCTCTCGTACAGTTCGTATTCTTTTCCGTGCCATTTCAAATTCTTGTTTATCTATCTTATAGGGAACTGCACCATTTATGGCAATCGAACTCCTCGTGAAGAGGATGAAATTACGACATGCTCCTCATTACGATCTCGAGTCCCTCTTTTTTGTTTTGATCTATATCTGCACCAACTTGAGTGGCCCAGGTGCCATCTGGACCCAGGAAGAGTTACGCCAGTTCAGCAGCATCCCTCTGTCGTCATGATTCCAGACATCAAACTCTCTTCGTGCAATTGGGATTGCCAAACTTGGTGCCATGTGCGAACTCGACTCAGTGATTTTTAGGTTTTTCGCGCCCTATTTCGAAGATCTTAAAGAATGCGTTGGGAAGCTCTTAAAAGCCATGTACTCCTCTCCTGGAATGCCTGCACCTGTGTCGCATGATGTAGTGATCAAGATCTTCGACGAAACATTGCAGTCCCTTCCTCATGAGGCCATTATCTCAGTCCCATTTGAACCACTATCGGCTGGTTCTCCGTCTCGGATACGAAAGCTTTCTCTCGGTATTCACGACAACCACCTTGGTAGGATGCAGAAAAAATTCAAATCTTCAGGTGGAAACATTTTGGTGGGCCATATGAGCAGTTCAACTGGGGGGGCAGATTTCTCCAACTCGGTAGCTTCTCGTAATACCGTCGCGACATCCAGTGGGGGAGGCAGCCATAGAGCTCATGGTTCAAGATCTCGTCAGCCTGTTTCTCATTCACGTTAATTTCATGACCCATATGTATATGCTCTTATCAGTACTAGTCAGTACTTGCCCAGCAGTTGTATACTATGCAGACACTTTATATATATATGTAGACCTTATTAGTGTTTAAAGGTCCGGTCCATTAGACCAAAAAAGACCATGGACTGGACTGGACCAGGACCGGAAAAGACCAAACCATCAGTCTTGGTCCATCATGGTTTGATAACGGTCCAGTCCTGGTCTTTCCAAGTCCGGAATAATCAATAGACCGCAAAAAACCAGTTGTAACCGGTCCATAACCACACAGCCACATATTATGCTGCATCTATGTGTTCTCCTTCACCACAGTTACGAACTGATCAAAAAATTATGCAATTCCATCAAGAAATGACTGAGATATGCCAAAAACCGGGTTGTATACTTGTCTTGACCATATCTCAACCATTTCTCTACCATTTTGGATGAACCTTTGCTCATTATAATGCAGAAGAATCATATAAATGCAATGGGACCGGTTATAACCAGTCCTATGGACCGGCTTAACCGGGCTTGGTCCATTCGGGTTCCAAACTTTTGAAAGACTGGGCTTAACTGATCGTAACCAGTTACGATCAGTCCTGGTCTGGTCTTTTCCCTTTTAGGATATTATGTAACCGGTCCTGGTTCCGGTCCTTCCCAAAAAAGGCAAAAGACCGGACCGGACCGGACTTTTAAATACTAGACCTTATGTACTTACGGACCTTATGTTTACACGTGTATACGATGTCAATCAATTGTATCGATATATATTGTTTTGTTACCAATTGTAACATGGGAGTTTGACTCGTACCAAACCACAAACCACATACCAACCAGTCTATCATGGATCTAAACCATGCCCTATACCAAGCATCTAATCTCGGTCGATTCAAAGAACTCTCTCCTGGCCTGTTGGTAGATTCATACTACCCTCAGGTGAAAGATTATAGAATACCTAGCTCAGAAAGTCGCTGTAGTTTGCTTGTGAACCATTCATGGGACTCTTTCGAGGTGAAAGTCTGTTTTTCTTTATATATTATATTTGTACTTACTACTCGGCAGAGTCAAATTCCATTCTCCCGCTCAAGATCACACTATAGCACTACAACAGCGAGTTCACAAGAAGAGTATTTAGCTCTTTTACAATCTCATTAGAAAATAGAGCAGGAGAAACTCATTCTCGAAGGGAAACTCAATGCTCTTAAGTGAGTCACTATTTCTGTTGAACGAAGTCTTAGTCCATGTCAATCATTAATCAAGACAGGCATATTCATTGTTAGCCCAGTCTCTAAAGCCTGCCATTTCCAATCTACCAGCAACTATTTCTGCGCATTCTTCAGTCAAGCCAGAGGATCTCTCAATATCTCTCAGTATAGTTCCTATCGCCGAACGCGAAGAGTACTCACTAGTAACATTCTGGTATCGACATGAATGGAACACTGCGGAGAATAATCAAGTCGCGCACATTGGGGCTGGTGCTCAAGGAAAAACCCATGCGGCTCAAGGGGAAAACGTTACACTTAGATTTATCGAGGATGAAAACGGGACCGTCATAGATGGTTTCAGGGCCACAGTGATGCGTAGGTTTGCTCGTGAGCTCTGGGCGGGCCTGAACAGTATTGGGAAAGCACCAAAAACTTGGGGCAAGGTCGACGCTGCGGTAGCTGCTCAATACCGGAATGAGATGGAGCGGAAATTTCCTGAGCTTTGCCTTCTTTATCTATTGTTCTAATAGGTGCTAAATCTTCTCTTATACCAAATGAAAAGACTATACCACTAATAGGAACATCCTCATATCTACCAGTCTTCAAATCAATA
>QFEU01001944.1:0-20852 GCA_003316345.1 Tricholoma terreum
CTGATGTCGATGACTTGCAATACCTGCTCGCGAGGCATAAAGGGCCGCCGTCCCAGCGCAGAAAATCCCCTTGGTGTGGTCGCAATGCAAGGCTCTGGATACGGGACTTGTGCAGGTAAGTACCCTCTCCCGATGATTGGCCAAATTCCAATCATGTCTGATTTACATCGGGCTGAAAATCTGGCACAAGAAAGTCGATTCTACGTAGAAACCAGTAGACGCAGAAGCTGTATTGAAACAAATATATACCAGTGTGCATTTATTAAATCGGGAAACCGGGCCGGTTGAATTTCCTTTAGAGTAGGTCCCGTGGTTTGCGATGATCCACGCCAAGAAACTGCCAGTCACAACTCAGTTATTTCCCAGTCCCTATTTTATCACTGCTTACCACCAGTAAGTACAATACAAAGAATGCCTATAGCATACCATGCTGATATGAATTCCAGTCTAGAGACCAAACTACAGAACTGTAGCCTATATTCTGAATCCAATGGCGGCCAGAGTGGACCCTCAGGGTTCAAGTTTCTCCCCAGGTGAGCATCTACCATTACTTTAGGCTCAACAACGGCTTTCCCCGCGGTCGAGATGGAGGCATACGCTTTCGATTGACAGCTGGCGTCCCGTCATGTTTCTGACATGCGCACCAGAGCGGTACATAATGGTTGCATGAGTCTCACTTTTCAGTCCACGTAGTAGCATTGATAGAACCATCATGGTTGTAACCTTCCCAAAACGGCCCCATTCCCCTGTCGAGATTGCAGGACTCTCATTTACAAGTTCTAACATATGATGTTTCAATTTCAGACGCCCGTTCTTCGGACCCCAATGAAAGACCAGGTATGGCCTCCTTTTTCGAATGTAATGTACAGAACCCTCATACCGCTTTCAAGGTTCCGCTCAGGTATCTGGAGGTACTAGAAAACTTATTCAGGGAAACATCTTCTGATGTGTTCTACAGAATCGCTGGACCGACGGTATAACGGGGAGGAAGAGGATGAACGTGTGTACCTATACTCTCCGTCCTTAACCTGCCTTGTGACCACCCCTCCCATTCCCAGCTCTTCTTCCACACCCAGCTTCTACTCCCGGACCCGATCGAAACGGCGCTAAACCTAACCAGAACTCCCGTGCGTGATATTCTTTACCCTCTTGTCAAGACACTGACATAGGATGTCTGCTGAAAGTCACCAAGGGTAATGGCATCTTCGGTCGTCGTTATCCGATGGTGGTTACACCTTTGGGTCTGTTGCTCGTGTTCGCCGCTGTTGGGTGTACCATGCTGTTCGCCATCGCGATGATTGGGTCCAGTTCTCGGGTTGATGTTGTAAAAGAGAATGGTGTCGGTCGTCTTCCTTGTGAGTGGTGTTTCTTGTGTATGCGGTTGAATGAAGCCGATCATTGATGCATTCTCCTGGCAGTCATGGGATATAACAGTGCGGATCTACTCTAGCCACCCACTATCATTACTAATGATCATCTCAAGCCTGGAACGCATACCACGTCCGCAAATCCTATCATACTTTACGTTCTTTTTCCCATGCTGACATTCTCACCGTAGTGCGATATCGAAGAAAATAAAATCCTTGAGACGTCAAGATTCATGAAATCTCTCGGTCTTGTCGTCAGTTTGAATTCCCTTTTAACGTCAAACGTTAAGATCTGACCTGTATACATATAGGACGTTGGGTACGACCATATGAACCTTGATGACTGCTACTCTGAAAAAGAGAGGAATTCGAATGGGGATATCGTCGCTAGTGTGTTTGTCTCATCTTAGCGGTGCTTTCTTTTTGTTGACGTTTACGTGGTGGCTGTGTGTTTTGACAGACAAAGAACGTTTCCCCTCGGGGATGAATAACTTGACAGATCAGATTCATGCACTCGGAATGTGAGTGATCGCCGTTTTGATGGATGATCGAACTGATTGTGCTTACGATATGGTGCAGGCATGCAGGAATAGTATGGTTTGGTTACTTTTAATATAAGGATATGTCACTCATGTAGCGGATCGTGTGCAGTATAGCGATTCGGGATGGTTCACTTGTCAACTTTACCCTGGATCCTTCCAGAATGAAGCGAGGTTCGTCGACAGTTACCTTAATCTGATTGAATCTTAAAGAGATTAACAGGGACGCCAAGTTGTTCCAGGACTGGGGTTTCGACCTACTCAAGTACGTTGTTCAGATGTCTTGACTCACTTTATCCAACACTTGCATTGTAGATATGACAATTGTGCAGGTGCCGATCCTCTTTATGAGTTAAATTATCAAACACTTTCGCTCATCCTTTCACAGTCCCTTTTGACGAGGTTATTAAAGAAGGCATGATAGGGAGTCAGTTTTTTTTCCAATATTGGTTCATCACCTTGATCCTTGCTAACCCAACAATCAGAATACACGCGTATGGCGCATGCCATCGCAGACCTTGCCAAAAAGTCGGGCAAGCCCCCGATTTTGTTCTCTTTGTGTCAATGGGGAAGGGTACGGAAAATCTAGCAGTCGTCAATATATGTCACATCTTGCTCACGAGTATGGGTTGTTTGATAGGAGGAGCCGTGGTTGTGGGCAAGAAAACTTGGGCAGAGCTGGAGGGTGAGTGATCTATCTATTTGCCGGTCCATCTAGTGAGATTGAGCTGCTTTGATCAGAGTACGACTGATATCGGTTTGTCTTGGCACTTTTCTGCGACTGGTAGTTTTGTGCTGACGCTCCCGGTGTCATGTAGATCCGAACTGGAGGTCTTTAGCGAGTATCATAAACCAGTGAGTGTTCTGTATCCATATATACTCCTACTCGCACTGATCGGCCTGCAATATAGGAATTCGTTCATCTCGTGGGCATCTGATTTCTATGGCCACAATGATATGGATATCGTTCGTCCTTTCCTTGATGAATTCTAGACCGTCGAACTGATACCTTTATTCCCTTCCCTAGCTCGAAGTGTATGTCTTGTTATTACTGTCTTACGGAGAGAGTTTTGTCTAACCTGGTAAAATTTAGGGGAAATGGCGACTTGACTTACGATGAAGCAAAGTCTCATTTCACTGCTTGGGCATTTATGAAGTCTCCTCTTCTGATCGTTCGTGTTTCTCCTCTTACGCTTATAAGGCTTTACTTATCAAGTCGTACAGTCAACCGATGTAAGTTACCCGCATCTCTGAAAGTCACTCTCAAACTGAGTCCAATTTTCCTAGCTATCAAGAGCCACCAGCCAAACCCTTGAGATTCTTAAGAACACAGAGGTTTTGGCTATTAATCAAGATCCGGTCGTCGGAACTAGCATTACGCCTTTCAGATGGGGAGTCAACGTACGTGAATCTTTCTGCCTTGCATCTGATGCCAAAGGGATTATGACATCGACCTCGACAGCCGGATTGGACGAATAACGCAACGCACCCAGCGCAATACTGGAGCGGCCAAAGCCAGAACGGGACGATTTTCATGCTTGTGCGTAGTTCGCTCTTCATTTGTGTTTTGATAGATCGAGATGCCTGGTCACACAGTTGAACGTACTAGACTATCCTGCGGATATGTATTTCTCACTGACTGAATCGCCGTGGATCCGTGCTGGACGGCAATACTCCGTTCGGGTACGTCTTTCGTTGCATAAGACGGTGATACAGCTAAGCAGGAAACTTTTCTATAGGATCTCTGGTCACACACCGATAATGGGACTGCTGTGCGGAATATGACTATTCAGCAGGTTCCGGCGCATGGAGTGGTCGCTTTGTTGTTGAAGGATGCTGGTGATGAACCGGGGGGAACATCGCCTCCATGCGCTAGACCCGAATGGTGCATGGCCCAGAACGGGACGAGGTACGACGAGTGATGGGGCTCTGGCTCTGGCAGAAATAAAATTTATGTTGCGCATTGTTGCCTGCATTTACAGTACACAATGGATAATCTATATAAACTATGCGTGATGAACTTGTCAATCGTTATGAGGAGCTCTCCTAAATGCAGGTGGCCATCTGGTGTGTTGAGGTTTGGTGGTAGATGCCCACGACGGATTTTCTGGTGTGCAGACTTGCCTCCTGCACCAGTTGCATTGACCTTGCAGATGCATAATTTGGTGTCCGATATTACAATAGGAGGGTTCAAGTTGCACCGCGGTTCGTATCCTGTTGCAAACAGAATACTCTACATGGGTTATATTGGGTTTATATACTATGTTACTATTGTATGTACTATTTCAGGGGCAACCATGAGATAATGCATCCACGAGTATGTATTGCCAAAAATAGACTGCCATCAGGAAATCAGGGGTACACTGTTATAACCAGGCAGAGCTTGTAAGCAATAAACAGGCTGGCACCGATTTGTAGTGATATATTGAAATAGCAGGGGTTGACCTATATAATGCAAGAATCCTGTAACTGATTGTTAGATCCAGTAATTGTGACAACAGATCAGGGATCATCTGTTATGTCTAAGGCTTGCAGAAAATAAATATAGCCTTGCAGGAGGTAGGCAGAATTGTCGAGTGATTGACTTTTATTACAAGAGTGACAAATGCATTTGCAAGGGCATACAATCATGTATTGGCTGTATATCATTGACTATTAATGAAAATACCCAAAATGGTTTATCATTCCTCTCTGGCTGCAAAGGGACACCAGATTGAGTGTAATGCCCAAGGAAGGTAGGCCAGATCTAACAACAATCAATATTGGAATTCCCAGCTACCTTGGCTGTATTAGATAGTCTTTTCCATCAGTGATAACTATGTCATTACTCTTGCAGGGGGCATACAATACAGCATCATTAAGCATACTGTTGACCATTAATTGAAATACCTGAAATGTCTGATGCTGATGTGTAATGCCTGGTCATGAGCAAGCAGCATATAAGTGAAGCACATGACGATCTATATACTAACCATCTTGTAAACAGTTTATCATACTGTATATCTATATGTTTGTGTATAGGGTCTGGGCTTTAACATGGCATACACACTGGCAGTAGGAGCTGTGTTACATAGGAATGCAGCAAGATGCAACTACAGCATCCACCAGCACTAGCATAATTCCATGTATATTTGATAGAAAGTTTAATGGTATCTTCAGTAACAAAGGCTGCTCTCAATCACTCTGACATGCTTTGTCATCAAAGTCATCACCAGACATGCTGCTGTCCAAGTCATTTTGATAGACCATATTGTCCTCGCCCAATGAACATTTGTTGGAGCCATCCTTATTCTCCACTGGGGGTCAAACTTCTTGCCAGTCAACTTTTTTTTGCTTGATTCTTGGTTTCAGCTGGCACTGATGCTGCCAATGCAACTTGAATGTTGGTGCCTGCCCCAGTGTTGGGTGTTGTCTGCAAACTGAAGTCCTCTGCCATCAGCTAGTTCAGTGACTTAAGCCATGGGAGATGATGGATCCAATGGTGCATTTGGGCCATCAACAACATCTGGAAACGATTGGTCGAGGACCTTGATACCAACGTCTTGGCCGGGCATTATGCAGTTTGATGAACAGGTTGACTGAGTTATTGTATACCTTGTAATACAACTTGTTAAACACGACTCGGCTGAACAAATGACATCTCAATGCAATATAAATGACCCAGCTGAGTACCAATAAAATTAATGATCTAGTCGATGCAAACAGGTCGGCCAAGTATATATATCCAAACGATGCAAACAGGCCAGCTGAGTAGCATTAAAGCAATTATCCAATCTGTGCCCATGTGTTGGCCGAGTAGTGATCCAGTTGAGGCAAATGGGTCGGCCGAATAGCAGAAAAGTAATTACCCAGTCGTACGCGGATCAGCCACATAACAGAAAAGTAATTCCCCAGTCGATGTACATGGATCGGCCGAGTAGCAGAAAAGTAATTCCCCAGTCGATGGTCATGGGTCGGCCAAGTAGCAGAAAAGTAATTACCCAGTCGATGTACACACGTCAGCCAAGTAGCAGAAAAATAATTATCCAATCGATGGTCACGGGTTGGCTGAGTAGCAGAAAGTAATTACCCAGTTGATGTACATGCATCAGCCGAGTAGCATTAAAGTAACTATGTAGTCGATGCCCATGGATTGGCTGAGTAGCAGAAAAGTAATTACCCAGTCGATGTACACGGATTGGCCGAGTAGCATTGAAGTAACTATGTAGTCAATGCCCATGGGTCGGCCGAGTAGCAGAAAAGTAACTATGTAGTTGATGCTCACGGGTCGGCCGAGTAGCAGAAAAGTAACTATGTAGTCGATGCCCACAGATTGGCTGAGTAGCAGAAAAGTAATTCCCCAGTCGATGTACGCGGATTGGCCAAGTAGCATTGAAGTAACTATGTAGTCGATGCCCATGGGTCGGCTGAGTAGCAGAAAAGTAACTATATGTAGTCGATGCCCACGGGTCAGCTGAGTAGCAGAAAAGTAACTATGTAGTCGATGCCCACAGGTTGGCCGAGTAGCAGAGAAGTAACTATGTAGTCAATGCCCACGGATTGGCTGAGTAGCAGAAAAGTAATTCCCCAGTTGATGTACACAGATCGGCTGAGTAGCAGAAAAGTAACTATGTAGTCGATGCCCACGGGTCGGCCGAGTAGCAGAAAAGTAATTCCCCAGTCGATGGTCATGGATCAGCCAAGTAGCAGAAAAGTAATTCCCCAGTTGATGGTCATGGATCGGCCGAGTAGCAGAAAAGTAATTCCCCAGTTGATGGTCACAGGTTGGCCAAGTAGCAGAAAAGTAACTATGTAGTTGATGTACACAGGGCAGCCAAGTAGCATTAAAGTAACTATCCAATCGATTCAAGCAGGTCGGTATCTACTTGAGACACATGGGTCGGGAGAGACCA
The DNA here is from genome assembly GCA_003316345.1 of Tricholoma terreum. Classification (NCBI taxonomy): domain Eukaryota; kingdom Fungi; phylum Basidiomycota; class Agaricomycetes; order Agaricales; family Tricholomataceae; genus Tricholoma; species Tricholoma terreum. The sequence continues at coordinate 6,799 of QFEU01001944.1, forward strand.
GTGAAACCACTGTACATCTATGATTCACATTGAAGCATGCAGTGCCACCGACAACAGTGGAATAGGGTCACTCATTGTGTTATACAACCTGGCGATGATTGTGAATGCGGTAAGCAACTGGATAATTACTTTTCTGCTACTTGGCTGATCTGTGATCGTCGACTGGGGAATTACTTTTCTGCTACTCAGCCAATCCATGGGCATTGACTACATAGTTACTTTAATGCTACTTGGCCGACCCATGACCATTGACTGGAGATTTACTTTTCTGCTACTCGGCCGATCTGTGACCATTGACTGTGGAATTACTTTTCTGCTACTTGGCCGATCTGTGACCATTGACTGGGGAATTACTTTTCTGCTACTTGGCTGACCCGTGGGCATTGACTACATAGTTACTTCAATGCTACTTGGCTGATCTGTGCGCATTGACTAATTAGTTACTTTGATGCTACTTGGCTGACCCGTGACCATCAACTGGGGAATTACTTTTCGGCTACTTGGCCAACCTGTGGGCATCAACTACATAGTTACTTCAATGCTACTCGGCTGATGTGTGTACATCAACTGGGTAATTACTTTCTGCTACTCGGCCGACCTGTGGGCATCGACTACATAGTTACTTCAATGCTACTCGGCCGATCTGTGCACATCGACCAATTAGTTACTTTAATGCTACTTGGCTGACCCATGTACATCAACTACATAGTTACTTTTCTGCTACTCGGCCGACCTGTGACCATCAACTGGGGAATTAATTTTCTGCTTCTCAGCCGATCTGTGCGCATTGACTACATAGTTACTTTAATGCTACTCAGCTGATCCGTGTCCATCGACTGGGTAATTACTTTTCTGCTACTCGGCCGATCCATGTGCATTGACTACATAGTTGCTTTTCTGCTACTCGGCCGACCTGTGTACATCGACTGGGTAATTACCTTTCTGCTACTCGGCCAATCCGAGCAATTTACTGCTACTCAGTTGATCAGTGGGCCCTGACTGGATAATTGCTTTATTGCTCCTCAGCCGGCCAGTGTGAATTTCTTTAATGGGACTCTGACCCCCATCAGCATCGACCAGACCAATGCTTCAATGCTATCTGGCAGACCCACCAAATCACGTGCTGCCACCAGATCAAATGACATATATTAGCAGCTGATTGCTCAGCCAGGCCATATGCTTGTGTCACCAAGATTATATTCAGAACCTCATAATGCATATACAATGTATTAGTGTGAACTGAGAGAGAACCATGGAGCTATGTATGAAACTGAAGGACTACCAGCTGGGAGACAAATGCTTTTAGAGACTGGGAACTTGGGATTTGGTATTCAAGAACAAACTAACCTATTGGTCCTATGCCCATCCATTTAGTGAATACTCTGTGCAAATAGATGCTGGGCTCACATTGCTTTCTTTCCTCTCCAAAAGCCATGGGTGTCACATTCTTCACCTTCCTTGGCTGAGGCTTTGGGTGACCAGAAGTCGATGCTGCTGTCGTTGCCAGCACATTAGCCATCTGGTCCTGCTGTGCTGCCCAAGATTTTTTTGCTCGCTTCTTGGGTGATGCTGTTGGGGCCAGTGCATCTGTATCCTCCATTAACTTTTGTTTTAAGGATGGAGTACGATTTCATCAAACACCCGATAAGTCGTGCACATCCTGAACAGATTTAGCTGGCTGCATGAGAGTACCAGTAATTGTTTTCTCAGCTGCTTTATTGTCTTGACGCTGTACTTTCACATCCTCGTTCCTCTGTTTCATTTGATGCAGCTTTCCATTCCCACTGTTAGCACTGTCACTTGAATTATGAACCACAATGGGCCGCTTCTTTGGCTGCTGTTTAGCCCTGGCCAACCGCTGGGCCTTCGAATGGGCCTTCTTCTCTTTGCCTAATGCTTCCTCCAATTTATGCATGGATTTATCATCCAACTGCTCTCCATTACTGGCCCTTGGGGCCATGCTCTCTTCCCATCTGATCCCAGCCATCAGATCATCATCACTAGCCAGCTCATCCTCAGAGGGCTGTAAAATTGCAGCCACCACCTTTCCACTCTGGCTTGCTTTCTTCACTTGCCTGCCTTGTGACCCCTGAGCCACTGGCATGCCAAGTCTTGATTTACCACCATTGTGTATCAATAACTCCCCACCATCAGTATTATCCAGCTCTTTCTCTGACGTTTGCAGAGTGACCGCTGCGTGTTGTCTGGTACCCCTTGACAATTTATCCTCATTGTCTGTCAGCAGTTCCTGATGGACCTCACCAACCAGCTCTTCCTCTGATGTTGGCAGTGCCACTGCCCATGCTTTCCCCTTCCCTCTGGATGTCGTTGGCTTTACGGCCCAGGGGGCCTGTATTCCATGCGTCAGTGTTCCAGTCATCAAATCATCATCACTGCCTGATTCATCATCCGATACTTGGGGAGCCACAGCCTCAGGCCATCTACTCTGGCTCGACCTACCTGGAGCTGAAATATCTCCATCGTCCATCAACAATCCCTGATCATCTTCATCATCTGGCTCCTCCTCTGAAGTTGGCGGGGTCATGGCCTTGGCCTTTCTCTTCCCTTTTGATTTTTTCAATTTAACATGGCCCTTCTTTCCATGTTTTGATTGTGTTTTCTGGCTTGATCGCAATTCTTTTGCGAGATCATTCTCAACATAGTTGTACTTCACCATTCCATCCACCATTGAATAAGCTTTCCACAAAAATGCATGTTTGATTCTTGCATTATCTTGCCATCCCCTCCAGAAGTCAAGTAGCTGCTGCTTCTCTTGTATCTGCATGCGTGACAGTTCCCGCAATGTGAATAGTTCTGGGATGTACTCTGCATCAATATACTCTTCTTGATCCTGGCTGATGCTAATCCACGTCAGCCAGGAATTGGAACTCCTTGTCAATAGACCTAAAATGAACAATAGTAAATTATTATCATTGTTTGAGTAAGTAAGATGAACAATAATGAATAGTCAGGAAGGACCAAATCAGCACATCAAGATCTCTGCTTTTCATACTCTTCCGAGGTGGGATAATAGGTAATCCATACTTGTCATGCTCAAGTTCAATCATTGCAGCAGCCTGGCACCTTGAACCGATGGTGGCAGCTCCATCATCCTCACCCTTGCCAGCATCTCTTAATGGGGCACTATATGCATAACTGCACCAATCATCCTTGAACCTGTCCAATGTGTCTGAATGGTCATCACTAAACGGCCAGACAGGGGGGTTCTCAATCCTATCATTGAGATCATGCCTATTTGGCTTTCATAGTCAATTCAATATGCTATGTTGCAGCCAGGCACTCATGTTGAATACACCGGATCCCCCTGCTTATTGTAATGCCCCTCAAACACAATTATTCTCATGCTGTACATTTTCTACTCATACTCGATCATCTCTTTCAGCCACTTTTTCCCACTTTTATCTGCATTTCTGGGAATGAAGGTTATGTAAAATAGCTGAACATTCAATAATATAGTGATATTTACTTGCGCCAAACATTGTCAGGTGCTTCTTCCTTGTTCCAGTTATCAGCAACCTCCTGATATTCTTTCTGTTCTTCCACTGTGAGTTTGGACATAATGTCCTTCAACATAGGCTGGTATTGTGGCAGAAAATGTTTCTTCTCCCTGGGCCTTTCACCAGATGCATTAGCCACAGCACTAGTTACCATGTCCTTATGCAGATGACCGACAACTCGATTGAGAGTCCACTTAGCCTTCCCGATGTAGGGCGTCCAAGGTTGCCTCAGCCATGCATGGATATTGAACCAGGTTTTTACACGCTATTGAATTACCATCAGCAATTATGACTCCAGGGACCAGTATCATATACTGTTTTAACTTTGGCCCACTCAGCTATTGCCTGCCTGGGATACAGTGGCTTTAAAGCCTTGTACACATCTATCAGCAGCTCCTTTCTTGCTTGCTTCTTCGCCGTTCCATGGAGTTTGCCTGTTAAATGATAATCATCAACCTTACCAGTCAAGACTGCAAGCTGTTCCAATGACCATAAAGGTCCTGCTGCTGATTCAGCTGGCATGTTGAAACAGAAAGACAGGGAAAAAAACAATAGTCAGACTGATCCCAGAAGTCTAGTATTATAGTAGTTGTAGACATGATATTGCTGACCCTCGGCACTCCAAATGGTTATAAGAAGATGGAATATATAACATAAGTTTCTAGCCCAGCCAAGAATATACGGGTGAGGATTGAAGTCGAGGGTGTGAAGACTGAGTCAGGGCCTGGTGCTGGCGAGGATAATGATACAGACTAAATATAACTAGTTTTTTCTGTGTTTGATTATATGTAATGATTTCTGAGATGATAACGCTGGTGTATGCATCAAAAGTCATTACCATAAATCTGTTGTGTCAGTGCTAGTCCATATACCCACAGTGACTCAACTGTTACATTTTCACCCACTGTATGCATCCATAATTCAAGAGAATCTTGAAATGGCTGCAGCTGGTCTGCAGATACTGCGACAACTGGTGCATCAAGTGGAACCTCATTGAGATGTGCTGGTGGCCCAGTATGGCCAATCCAAGAAGTTGCCTCCTCCTGAGCTGGAGCATTCTTGTGCAGAGATTGAAGCACTCTCTCTTCCCTAAAGGCAGCCCAGTCAATGCCAAAAACCTCCAGCTCTTCTGCAGTTATATCATCTGCGGGTGGAAGCTGATCTCCACAGATGCCATGCACAAACATATCAAATCCAAACATATCTGCAGGAGAGCGATTTGGACCACCCCAAATCTGCATGTGGTGCTGGTTTCATGATTCAGCAAAGAAAGATAGCTGCTGGTTAATCATTGGCAGGAACAGAAAGTGGAGAAGCCAGATGTGGTGGGTATTGTCGATATTGAGTCCATGATGAAGCTCCAATGCAGTAAAGACTTCTGCCCATGATGCCCCAAGCTGTGCTGTAACATCTACCCACAGCCGCTCTATGTGGATATTGTGTACACTTCTGTGTGCTATACCGATCAGTGATGATAATAAAAAATATATTATATACCTGCCCCAGATATATGAACCTCTCTGTTCTCCACGGTGTGCCTCCATCCATGCTGCGACCAGAATATTTTCAACTCCATGATCACCCCAAAGCCGTGAAGGAACACCATATATGGCAGCAGCACATAGAAAGAGATCAAGAACAGTTTGGCCTGTGTTATTGTTACTTGCCTGTAATCCTGTAATTAGCCAGGAATAGCCATCAATAAAGCCATGAATAACAATTCTCTAGCGGATAAGACCTAGAAGGCAGAATATTAGAAATAGATAAATTTGCAGCCATCTTTCCCTGTCATGCTGCCCATCATGATGCCACAGAGCATTAGGCCCTGGAACTGAATATATGTGGCACCGAATTTGGATCCTTTCAAATACTTGCTGGACTGAATCAATTCTCACCAGTGACTGGCAAATTCGCTCCTGTGGAACATGATGTCCTAGGTGGAGTAGCATTCCATTAAGCATTGCGATCCCAGCTCTGCAGTAATGTCTCTGCAAATGCAGGATAAGCTCATCCAGCCCAGCATCAGACAGAGTAGACAGAGGCCCAGTAAATGATACTGCATGTTCCTGTACTGTGCTGGTTGGTCTAAGAATATCAGAAGGAAGGGTGGGTGGAATTGGAAGATCAGGATTAAGCAGGCTATCTGATGTAGCTGTTTGAGCTGCACTGCCTGCCTCTGTAGCTGCCTGGGTCTCAGCACCATTATCAGTACTGTCAGGCTCCTCCCTGCTGGCTATAAATGGGTCTGCCTGTGGGATTGTGATTCCATACTCCAGCAGTGCACTGCGAACTGTCTGCCTGCTAACATTAAGAAACCTGCTGATACTCGATGTTGACCACAATGAGTATGCCCAGTGAAGAAAATCTGGATCAATGTGGATAGCTGGCCGCCCTCTCCTTCCAGTGTGGACCTGCTCAGTAAGTACAGGCCGCCCATGGTGTGAGGCATCCAGTGCATGCACATGCTGCTGGTGCACCTCACTCCTCATGGCTACAAGGTTTGCCTGTAGTACTGTAAGCTCTGCAGGATCAAAAATAGTGGCATGCTATAGCAGAGAGTTATGCAGGATATAGTAGCAAGATCTGATATGCTAGCACATACCTGGGTTATGAGGTGGGAATACTCATCTAGGTCATCACCCAGACGAGCGAGCACAGTCAAATCTGCTGATACTGCTGATGCTTCATGTACAGCCTGTTCAAAGGGATAGTAATGTATCTGAAATGCTGATACAAGCTCATTCTGCTGTAGCTCTGGAACTGCAGACATATAGATACTGGGTGGATTACAGCAGGATGGAAGTGAAGGGTGGAAGCGATCTACCCCTCGTCCATCCTGATATAAGCAGTTTCACACAGCCACAAGCACCATGTGTTCCAGCCAACATGTGCTGATGATGCTGTTGGTATTTATTTATCAGTGTCATCTCCACAATTAGTTTATCCAGTGTTCCCTGTCGAGGTCATCCTGTCACCACAAACTGAGTAATTGAACCATGGAGAGAACACGAGAAATATGTAGTAGCCACATATGTATATCACAGTGTGTGCAAAGGTTTGTGAGCTAGAGAATTGAGATTTATGATTCTTGCCAGGAGTTTTCTGAGTGGTAGAGGTAGAATGGAAGGTATCGTCGTTGTCGATAGGAATCCACATTGGTAACTCATGGGTACTCTTGAGCATATCCATACCTGTACCCATGCCTTACCTGTACCCACAACCTGCAGGTCATGAACGGCAGGTATGGGTTTTATCAGGGGTCATATTAACAAAAATACATTTATTTAATTATATACTTATCAAACCACTAGGTATGGGGTGGATTGTGGATGGGCCCAGAGAAATGGAAAAAAAAGAAATGGTCCAGGAGATGTGTGTCCCCTGGGCCAGAGAAAAGAAGGAAACAAAATACTCAGGAGACGAGTGTCTCCTGGGCTTGGTGCTGGTGTCCGTGGTGGTGTCATCCCCCCTCTCGTCATTGTTCCCCTCTCTCGCCATTGTTCCCCTCTCTCATCATTGTTCCCCTCTCTCATCATCATCCCCCTCTCTCATCATTGTTCCCCTCTCTTGTCGTCATCCCCCCTCTCTTCCTTGTGGTCATGCCCCCTCTTTCTTCATTGTCCGCTCCCTCTCATCATTGTCTCCACTCTCTCCCGCCCACCCTGCAGGCAGGGGCTCACAGCGGTGGTGGTGGTGGCATCACCCCCATACCCCTCAGTTGCTGTCATCGTCAGTCCACCTGCAATCCACACCACAAGCAGTTGCTTGTGAGGCTGGGGGCAGGTGGTGTGCTTTGTCGTCGGTCCTCTCCCCATGTTGTCACCATCTCCTGTTGTTGCTGGTTTGCTGTTGAGCACCCGTGATCCACCTTGTGAGCAGGGGTTCGCAATGGTGGTGGTGGGTGCTGGTTGGCTTTGCTGTTCTGTCGTTGTCACTGTGGTAGCAGTATTCTAGTTAGTACCTAAAAAAGATTGTTAGCAGCAAAATAATGAAACAAGAAAGAAAAAAAAGAACTTATCAATGGCCCAAGAAATGTCAAGCAGTGTCTCCTGGGCCTTTTTCTTGTTTGCTTTGCCTCCTCCTTGCTGTTTCCCCCTCGTCTCCAGTCGTCTTGTCATTCTGTCATCTCCCACAGTCCCATCGTTCCGTTTGGCCTGGTAGTGGTGCTGCCATTGTCTCGCCATTTTGAAGTGGCACCCATTCCCACCCCGCGAGCAGCTGCTTACAGCGGTGGTTCTTGGTGCTGTGGTGGTGGCCATCGTCGTGGTCTTCTCCCTGTCATTGTTGCTATTATTGTTGTTGTTGCTGCCATCATTGTCGCTAGCAGGTGAAGGTGGTGCCAAGTAGTTTACATCCTAAGTAAAGAAAACATACTGTTAGTGGATGAAACGAAGAAAAAAAAAAGAAGGTACCTGAGGCCCAAACAACATGTCATCTGGGCCCCTGCCTTGCGCTTGCTCCCCTCGTTCTCCCTCCTCATCACCCTCTCCTGCCACCTCTGTCATCGTTGCCATCATTGCTGTTGTTGTCATTGTAGAGGCTAAGGAGCAGGGAGGAGGGTGGTGGGTAGTGGTAGTGGTAGTGGTGGCTGTGGTAGTGTAGTCATGATAGTAGATTGTGGTCGACACATCAATACTGTGACATGTTAACGCATCTCGTTTACTTACACAAACATGAAGGGCATGTGGTTATTAAGAGTGTGATCTATATATTTGAAAAGGTCACTTAGACTAGCAGTTTTTAGTTGGTTGGCACTGTTCAAGGCTAACATCTGTTAAACCAGTGCTAGAACTGGGAGTTCAATTCTGACTACTGGCAAAATTATAACAATTACTAACACTCACACAGTGACACTTACCTATGAAAATGCATGATTTTGCTGGAAGCTGAATTTTAATTTTTACTGTCTACATGTGAAATCAGAGAAAACTCAAGTCGTTTATGAAGGACACCAGACAAATATAGACTTCAGAATATACTTGAATGTAATGACTGAGCACTGAGCAGCTGTAATTAGGGTGGAACTATAGACTAGGAAGAAAAAAAAAACGAGAGAAAAAGCGAGGTGCGAGTAGCATTAGGAACAATAAAGGTAGGGTAGGGGGAATATTAAACAAGTGTAGTGTGGAAAGAGAATAGCTAGAAAGCCACAACTGGGTAGATTGGAGCTGGAAAACACAGCACTATCAGAGTATAGAGTGGCCACCGATAGCATTGAGCAACTCACATAGCAGCCAGCTGTCAAAAGCATCTTCAAATGAGGCAGGCTCCCCTGCAGGGGTAGATGGATATAAAGCCTGTGCCAGCTCAATAATAAACTTCGCAGGAAATTGAGCAGTGCGAGAGCAGGTTTGAAAACTAATTCTTCTCTGACCCATCATGACTCATGACTGGTTGCTGCTTTCAGCATAGTACTGGTCATTCTCCTCAGCAACAATAACCTGGATTGAAGGAAAATTCATTTTATGGAATTTGAGGGCTAGCAACAGAAAACTCACATGTATCCTATCATCAGCACTTGGATCAATAGATGGTGAGCCTGTAATCGCCCATGCAAACATTTGGGCACAAAAAGCAGGGGTTGAGGCCTGAGAGAGATCGATGATGGAGCTGAAACTCCCCCAAACAGCCTCAAAGAGATCAGGGCAGGGAAGGCCAGAGCCTTGCAAAAATCGCTTCAGTCGCTGCAAGATTGTTACATCATTTCTGCCTGCTGTAGCCATGGTCTGAGAAAATGAAAGTGATAGTGGGTTTACCAAAAGGTATGGCTCAATGGAGTCATAGCCCTTAATGCTTGATGTCCACATCATGCTGAAAAATGTCTCAGAACCCCCTAGAAACCCTTTTGGAACCTGAATAGTGATATAAGAGAGGTAGACAGAGGTGCTTAAATCCTTACTAATAGAAAGCTAAAGCCACTACGACATGATAGAGAGAATCATTTATGAAATGCCTTCCACTCAGGGTGGTAGGGAGGCTTAGGGCCAAAATGACTTAGTAAAGCATATTGGCAGCAAAGGCCTTGTGTGCTCCCTCATCTCGAACCTGGAGCAACGATACCTAGGATAGCTGAGCATATTAGAATTGCTAGCAGGCACCTTAAATTGATAAACAGGCTTACTTCCAGAGCATTATATGCTGCAAGATGGTTTTGGAATGGGGTGATATCACCAGCAGGGCCGATATCGAGCCACTGGAGAACTTCAGCCCTCGTCTCTGGGTGCCATTCCCCAACAAATGCTGGATGAAGAGAATAGATATCCATTCCATGAACAATATACTGAAGTATGCAGGGATCCAGAGGAGAGGGGCACTGCCTGATAATAAGGAGGAGAGCACAGAGGGCACCAAGCTTCACTAGGGAAAGAAGTCACTGCTGTGGGATATAGCAAGATGCTGACATGGGGTAGACAATTTTCACCGATGCCATACCATCCTCACGAGTATCAAACCACTGTGAGTGCTCACACCGATAGGACTCAAAGGCTGTAAAAATGACCTCTCACTCAATACCTGGGCCTGCAGCTAGCATATAGGTTAGCATTTGTTCAGCTTTGCAAAGCAGGACTCACATCTGGAAGTCTTGGACAGGAGAAAGCACCTCACTAAAATTGCCCTGGCTGACAGCTGTGGCTATCTTTGCATCAAAAACTGAAGCCATTCAGTGACATTCCTCCCATAAATTCGCAGTCTTGCAGAGAGATTTGCCCTATTTGCTGCACGATATACCTTTGAATCAAACTTGTTGATCATGTAGGAACTCGCCATGGGTGCTGGTGTCCATGGTGAAGACCAGATCACTGGAGGAAGAAAGTTCATAATATCAGTAAGGGAGCGATCTCGTGCTAGTGGGGGAAGGGCTAAGCCTGAAGCTGATGAGATTACTGCTGAGGCTGCTAGAGCATTCACCCCAAGGGTCAAAATAGGAGCAGCAGGCAGAACCTAAATACCAAAGAACTATGAGCTGTTGCCTGATGAAAAGCGAGAGCTGGGAACTTACGGTAACTGACCCATTTCCCCCAGAAATCTGGACTCTCTGCCTCGCTCGAGCACTTTGAATGGAAGTAAGTATGGACTGTACCTCCTCTGAATCGTCACTGTCATCAGCATCATCGCCTGACAGGGTATAATCCCTGGATGGACAGTCATCCTCAAAGTTGTCAGGGTCTGCAGCCATTGAGTAATCATTTTGAGAGAAAGCAGTTGCCAGCCTCCTTCCAAGGCACTGGTGTTGGTAGCTATCTATCAGGACTGACAGAGGATGCAGGGAAGCGACTAGAACACTGTGTTAGAAACTTGTGCTGGCTAATAAAATGCTCGCTTACCAAGGTGAAAAATGACTCGGTCACCATCAATACAGGCCTGCGGAGTGAAACAATGTCTATCAGCGACAAGCTGTGCGACTGTAGCCGTGCGATCCAGAGGGTGGGGCCTCAAGTAAACCTGGTTGGCACTGCCTGCAGGCTGCCCTCAGCTCAAGACCCCAAGTGCCTCCAGTTCCTAGCTGGACAATCAGCAAACAGGTGCAAATCTGTATGAAGATGGGCTTGACTCCATCTCATCCTTCACCTGTAGAAGCAGCAAGCAAACAAGTGTGCTGGTGGGAACATCCCACCAATAGACAAGGTCATGCCTTTCCAGCCAGGCATCAAATGATTCCTTCAAAAATCAAAAAAGGATATGCTTGTGACCATGGTCCTGCAGTCTCGTCAGCACTGTACAGGACCAATAACATATCAGAAAACCCACTAGAGGAGGGTATACTTTGACAGTTAGTTGAACAACAGGGTTGGCAGTACCTGCAACAAAACATGAACGAAGCTGTAAAGCAGACCCTGGGGCAAGCTTGAGAGGAAGCAAAGGAGGCTGTGTAGCAGGGCCTCGAGTATGAGTTGAGTGACTGGTATGATGGCTTAGGGTAGGCTGCCTGGGTAGACTAGTAGAAGCTGATGCAATCTGAGCATGGTTGGCATGCCCTGTTGAGAGATTAACACCAAGACTATTGATACCAAGAAATGGCTGAAAGGATGATTGGCCAGGGCATCCTGAAGGGGGATGGCCAGATGCAGAAGTCTGATGACTTTGGTATAGCTGAGTAACTGGACGAGGTATAGTAACTGCTGTCATTTGAACTGGTGGCAGAGGGCTTGGGTCCAAAAAGTGAACAGAGTGCTGCTGACCTGGAGGTACTGCTGGAGCATGAGTCTGCATGGAGGGTAGCAATAATAATGAGAAAGGAGAAGCAGCAGGAGCTGGACCTGCATCACTGCCAGAGGAAGCTGAAGCAGGAGGCCCTGGAAGAAGTATGGCTCGTAGCTGAGCAACCTGCTCAGGACCCAGTTGAGAGAGGTCCATTGGATACTTTATAAAACAAATGTTATAACAGGAAGGGCTATTAGGAGTGATGGAGGGAGTAAAAACAAGAGGAATTCAAGTTGAATGGCGATGCTGTGCTTTCCAAACTGGAGAATTTATATGAGAAAGTGGCTAAACTTACTGTCTGTATTCTATAGCATATTCTGTGGACACTAGCTTGACAAGTGTGATGAGGTAGTGCCAAGAAGCATGGAGGCAGATCCAAATTTGGTGTGATGCAGATGGATCTAAGCCCATGTCCATCAGCTAGAGGCAAAATCATAATGGTGGCCAAGAGAAACTGCCATGAACATTGAGTATGAGGTAGTGCCAAGCACAAGGGCAGATCAAAATGTAGTGTGTCAGACCACTGCATCTGGAACGGATCTAAACACATGTCCCAAAATCGTCATGGTGGTCGACAGAAACTGCCATATGTGGCCTTATGCTGTGCATGACCAGTGACCATGATTAATGAGTACAAGCCAAAATTTACATAACATCAGCTGACTACTACGTTACAGAAGCAGGTGTTGACATAAACAAACTGGCTGCTGCGACCATGACTTTGACTGTAAATATTTTGTGATAAATTATGTCATAGGCCTCATTGAGCCTTACTGTGGCCATCGGTTGCAGTATGGACTGATATGCCAACCCGATGGAGAACACCTCTGTCAATGATGTTGTGCAGTTCTATGCACAATAGGGTATCAGCATTGGCGAGGTAGTCGATGCTTACATATGGGTGGAGAGGCAACTTGCAGGATGATGACAATGCAAGGAGAGCTGAGGCTCATCTCATCCTGCAGCGTACTTGTCAGTATGCGAGTACTAAAGCTCAGGATGAGCTTCAAGCAATGGTTCCAGTGTGGTGGAAGGCAACCACTCCACCACAACCAATGGCAAGGCCAATGGTCATTCTGCCGTCAATGGTGATGATGAATGCATCCAGACTGAGACATGGCTTGGTCTTCTCATCCTCATTATTGAGGCTCTCGACAAGGGATTACCATCCAGTGACAGAAGATCCTGTTGCTCCTTTTCCTTCAGTGGTGGGACCAGGTCCTATTGGGTTCACTGACAGTGGATGGACGGGTGTCTGTCCACCAAAGAAGAAGAAGGTGCAGAAACCCAAGGTTTCCGCACCCACCCAGGAAGATAGTCAATCTTCCTCAGTACCTTCCGCTCCACAACCGAAGCAGAATCTGGCATACTATGGAATTACCATACGCCCGACCAAAGGGGAAGTCCTTGATGACTTGCCCCCAGTTCCCACTGACTCAGATGAGTCAAGCAAAGACAACTTCACTGAGGAGGTCAACAGGACCTTCTTGATGCATGCCACCACATTGGTGCCTGAGGAAAAACCAGCATCACCTATGGTGACGCCTATGGATACACCTATGGGGGAGTGAACGCACTACCCATGTTCAAACAGGCATCAATGTTCATTGGCACTGTATATACTCAGTTCGATAGACACATCAACATGCATCTATCTCAGGTGGTCGACTATTAGCCACACCTCATCAGTAAGCCTCATGCTTGCACTCATTAAGTGGCGCCCTGACCCTAGCGAGGACCTGTTGATACAGGTCCACTAATGGACATGTCGAACATGTCTGTTCCATTCCACACTTGGTGCTTGTGGGATCGGGTCAGGTAACAAATCTTTGTAACCTTCTAAGCTTCACGCTTATGCTTGTATTTGGTGTTCTTCACCATCCATTCTTTTGGCAGTGTTCCCACTGCCTCACTTTCATTGAAATTTTCTTAATTTTATTTCTTTTGTTGTCACTTGGTGTGTTACCAAGCTTAAGGAGGAGAGTGTAGGGGTGCTGCCCAATATGGGCAGTATGTCCTTGTTGATTATGGAAGTTACCGGTATATAACTGGTAATGTTTATTTGTAGACACAGTTTTACATTGTACCTTGTAATTGTGCTATAGAAGTTGGTCACACTTGTACCACGTGAGGTCTTAGTTCAACACCCCCCACTTAACAGCACTACACTTTCAATGAGAGAGGCCTAAAGGCCTTGACTGGCCTTAATAAAACAGTTATGCTATAAGGTAAGTTGATCTCATAACTTGTACTTGTACTTTCTCAGGACATTGTAGACCTTTTAAGAAAAAATTGTTATAAGCCAGAATCACTACATACACAAGGCACTCTGCA
>QFEU01001952.1:0-11646 GCA_003316345.1 Tricholoma terreum
TTTACCCGATTACCCACGGTGTTGGTGATAGCCATTTGACCACCTCGCATCCTTCCTCTGGCTTGTGTTATACTGAACGAACTCATTTAGGGGTTTTGTTTGGGCTTCCGGGTTGAGTATCATCATTTTTGGAGCCCACCGCGAGGGGTTTCTGAATCATTTCATCACCTACGCCTGATCGCATTACACGGCTTCGGCCAACAGCGGCTTGAAATCTTCAGATCGAAACTCGCGAAGCCTTCGCATCGCTCGCAACATCGGAAGACGTACTAGTACCAGTTCCTGAACAATCATCAACACACCACATCCTATTCCCATCGCCAACTTCCCCGATCACTTCACCATTTCGACCCATTCCCGATCCGTTCTCTTCCTCATCGTCCGAACCTCGTTCACCTTCAAGCCCCATCACACCTTCACCACTCCCCTTAGTCTTTCCGACATCGTTATTTCCAATGGCATCCGGTACAGGAACTGCAACTGCGCATAGCGTAATGCCCACGCGAGGACATTCTACAGCACCGAAGTTCGACCTGACCCAGCCTCGCGAACTTCGTCGGTACTTCGACGAGCTCGATATGCTTTTCGGGACCTGTAACATTACCGACTCGGCCCAGATGAAACATCACGCCTGCCGCTATCTCGATATCGACTCGGCCGAACTTTGGGAATCGGTCCCCGAGTTTGGCGCAGGCACCTCGTTCAACAACTTCTGCACCGCCATTCACAAGCTTTATCCTGGTTCTGAAAACGATCGCAAGTGGTCAATCTCGGATATGGACAAACTCGTCAGAGAACAGCTTCGCATCGGCATCTTCGATGCTAGCGATTTGGGCATTTATTATAGGTCCTTCTACAACATCACCCAATTTCTTCGAACCAAGAACCGTATCTCGGAAGCCGAACAAAGTCGGGCCTTTGTGGGAGGTTTTCAGCCAGGCTTATGGGCCCGAATCGCACGACGCCTCGAACTCAAATTACCCGATCACTATCCCGACAACCCCTACGATCTTAAAGACATTCACGACGCGGCGCAGTATGTTTTTGCAGGTTCAAGTACTTCACATGTCCATCCTCAACAACCAACCATCGCAGCTCAGTCCTCATCGCCCCCGTCGAACCAAATCAAAGCCGAAGATCTCAACCTCATACTCGAACGTTTCGCGAGCACGATCGCGACCACCTTAGCCGCTCCGAAACCATCGAGTCAACCACGAAACCCTGGTGGCACTCGTCAAGAGCCCCCTGATGGTTTAGTATGCATCTTCTGCGGTCTTGCAGGTTACTTCATTAGCGAGTGTCTGACTTGTCAGGCTTATATAACGGACGGAAAGTGTAAGAAGAATGCGGAAGGCAAGGTAGTACTCCCGAACGGGCAGTTCACGCCTCGCAACATCCCAGGCCGCTTCATCAAAGAACGCATCGACGAATGGCTTCGTCGAAACCCCGAAGTTCCCCCTGCCCCTGCTCTCAGGTATGGTATCGCACCCTCGCCCGTTTCGACACCAGCCCCGAAAGGAATTTATCACATGGCGTCTCTAGCTAGTAACGCAGAAGATCGGATCGCTAACCTTGAACGCGAGATCCTTGCACTTCGAAGCGGGAGGGCATTTGCAAGACAAGGAAGCGATGCGCCAGTACCTCCACCCCCATCTAATCCTATTCTTCCAACAGTACGAAATAACAATCGACCTAGCGCGCCCACCGCAGTTCCCGAAGTATCCACCCCAACATCGTCATCTGTCCCTGCGAATATCCCTACCTCGTCTACCCCTTCGACAACGCCTCCGACTCAATCTACCAGCCCTCCCGTTGCATCGCCATCCACATCCGGCCCCCCGATCCACCCTTTCGCAGGTGTCAAAGAGAACGCCTACTTACCGCCTCACGAACGCAACTTCACGGTGCCCTCGAAAGGTAAAGAGTGGGACGGCCCCTCGTATCACACACAAGCCCCTATCCAGAACGAAAAAATCGCCAACGACATCTTTTCGCGTTCGATGAAGACCCCCGTCGTCACGTTGATGTCGGAAGAATTGTTATTGTTATCGCCCGAAGTTCGTACGAAATGGAAAGAGCAGATTACCTCCAAGCACGTTCCGCAGGAAGGGAACAACCTTCCTGTTCACATGACCGACCGCACTTCGATCGTGTTAGACAATCCCTACGAAACATATCTCAGTTCTCTTTGCCCAGGGGAGATTCCTGAGCCGTTCATCGTCGCGAAGGATTCCCATTCAATTAGGTCGGTCGTCATGGAAATTAATGGCAAGAATTTGATCGAAAGCATTGTTGACGCTGGCTCCTCGATCATCGCCATGTCCGAAGACGTTTGTCACGAACTCGGCCTCGCTTACGACCCGTCCATTCGCCTCCCAATGCAATCGGCTAACGGTGGCATCAACGAATCACTCGGTCTCGCACGAAATGTCCCTTGTGAAGTTGGGAACATAGCTTTGTACATGCAGATTCATATTATTCGCGACCCCGCCTACGACATCCTTCTAGGCCGACCCTTCGACGTTTTGACAGAAAGCGTTGTACGAACTATCGCAACGAAGCACAGACGATCACGATCCACGATCCTAACTCGACCCGATCCGCCACTATCCCTACCATCCCTCGATCGCATCGTCGTCGCAAGGTTTTTCACGAATAGAGGACGAGATTTCGGAAGCTAATCAGTGCGCCTGTATCATCACCTTTGACTCTACCAACTCTTCTATTTATATCGAACACACTGCGATCATTCCCGAACTCGACTCCTCACCCATTTCCGAAGCAGCTACTATTTCGAGCCTTTATCTTTCAGCATGTGATCAGTTCCACGTTCCGAAGGACGCCTCGATGGCGTTCGTCCCTATGAAAACCTCTTCGCCGACCTCTCCCATTTCCCCTGTAACAACACTCGACTCTACATATCCAACGCTAGCCGTGACGAAGAAGAAGTACAAGCCCGTCGCACAGAAAGTTCGGCCAGTCATTGCCGAGCTTCCCGATCGATTTCGAATCATTCGCAACATCATTGGTGATCCGCTCGAGAATATGCCTGTTCTCAATCCCGATCCTCCGTCGTTCTCACCTACCCCTCGCTACAGTCTAGACCGAAAGACGATCGTCGACAAGAATCATCCAGGTGACTTCCTTTGGCCCAAAGAACGCGACCTTATGCATGACTTTATCCGAAATCACGAAACCACATTCGCCTGGCACAAAAACGAACGAGGAAGCTTCCGTTCCGATTTCTTTCCCCCAATCGAATTTCCAGTTATCCCTCACACCCCCTGGGTCCAACGCAACATTCCGATTCCCCCAGGTATCTACGAAGAAGTCTGCGCAATGTTGAAGAAGAAGATCGAAGCAGGAGTTTACAAACCATCGAATTCGTCATACCGATCGCGATGGTTCTGCGTCACAAAGAAGGATGGCAAATCACTTTGTATGGTCCACAGCCTCGAACCCCTCAACAAAGTCACTATCCAACACTCAGGCGTCGTCCCGATCCCTGAGCATATCGCCAAACAGTTTGGCGGACACGCGTGTGGTGGCATGCTCGACCTCTACGTAGCGTTCGATGAGCGGAAGGTCACAGAGTCATCGTGCGACCTCACCACCTTTCAGACACCCTTCGGCGCGCTTCGCATCGTCACCTTACCGATGGGTTGGACGAATTCGGTACCCATCCTCCACGACGACGTCACGTACATTCTACAGCCCGAAATCCCACACATCACGATTCCATACATCGACGATACACCAGTCAAAGGACCGAAATCCGAATATCGTACTATCGGCGGATCCTTCGAAACGATACCACAGAACCCCGCCATTCGCCGCTTCGTATGGGAACACTTCGAAAACCTCAATCGAGTCGTCCAGCGCATGAAGTATTGCGGTGGGACGTTTTCGGGTCCTAAACTATTCCTCTGCGTCCCCGAAATCACTGTTCTAGGACATCGCTGCAACATCGAAGGTCATATGGCCGATCCGACTCGCATACACGCCATCAGCAAATGGGGTCCATGTCGGACTCTCACTGAAGTCAAGGCCTTCTTAGGCACGATCGGCGTGTGTCGGATATTCATCCGAAACTTCGCAAAGCGAGCAGCAGCCCTAATAAACCTTACGCGAAAGGATGTCCCCTTCGACTTTGGACCAGACCAGATAGCCGCACAAGAAGATCTCAAGCAAGCTCTCGTCGACTCACCCGCAATTCGCGCCATCGACTACACATCAGACGCCCCCGTCATCCTCTCTGTTGACACCTCTCACATCGCAGTGGGCTTCTTCCTGTCGCAATGCGACCCCGATAATCCTCGCAAGCGCTATTATAGCCGATTCGGCTCCATCACACTCAACGAACGCGAATCGCGTTTCTCGCAGGCAAAGCTGGAACTCTACGGCTTATACCGTGCTCTTGGTGCATTTCGACTCTACCTCATAGGCGTCCGAAACCTCATCGTCGAAGTCGACGCCCGATACATCAAGGGTATGCTATCGAATCCCAACATTGCACCTAGCGCCTCAATCAATCGTTGGATCGTATCAATTCTCACCTTCCACTTCACCCTCGTCCACGTAGCTGGTACTCACCATGGGCCCGATGGCCTTTCGCGCCGACCACCCCAATACGAAGATTCAGTTTTAGATGACGAAGAAGACTTTGGAGACTGGGTAGACAGACTACATGGCTTTATGCACCAGATCAATCCGATTTCGACACGCTCACTCCTCTCTGCCGACTTGCATCCAACACTCGCCCTCTCTTCAGATCTCAGTAAGGGGGAGGGTGTCTCCTACAAAGACATTCCTCGATCCGACAATGCAAAGAACGATGACGCAAAGCTTCTTCGCGTACGCAAATGGCTCGGAGACCTGACGCATCCTTCTGATCTCACCGATTCTGAGTACGCTTCGTTCATGCGATACTGTACAGAGTTCTTTGTCGACTCAGGACGTTTATGGTGCAAGGATTCCCATGGCGCCCACAAGATCGTAGTCGATCCTGACTCCCGTCTCGATATCATTCGCGCAGCTCACGATGACATCGGGCACAAGATGGTGTTCGCCACAAAGTCCCACGTCGCACTTCGATTTTGGTGGCCGAACATGAAGGCTGATATCGCCTGGTTTATTCGCACATGCCACTACTGCCAGATTCGACAGACGCGCAAGGTCCTCATTCCCCCAACCGTTGCCACGCCCGCCCCATTATTCGCCAAAGTTTACATCGATACAATGCACATGCCTCCATCGGGCGGATTCCACTACATCATACAAGGTCGATGCTCGCTAACCTACTACCCCGAATTTCGGAAGCTTCGCACCGAATCTGCGACCACTCTAGGCGATTGGATATTCGAAGACATCATCTGCTGTTGGGGCTCCCTATCCGAGATCGTAATGGACAACGGGACAGCCTTTCTAGCTGCGATGGAGTATCTCGCCAAACGCTACAACATCCGACACATTCGGATTAGCGGGTACAACTCGCGCGCTAATGGTCTCGTCGAGCGCGTTCACTTCGATGTTCGACAATCCCTCTTCAAAGCCGTCGACGGAGAACAAGCAAAGTGGTCCGTAGGTGTTCATACAGTATTTTGGGCCGAACGTGTCACGGTTTGCAAGCGCATGGGATGCTTGCCCTACTTCGCAGTCACTGGTTCGCACCCCCTCATCCCTCTCGACATCTCCGAAGCAACCTATCTCCAACCACCGCCTGATTCCATTTTATCCTCCACCGACCTCATAGCCCAATGAGCAATTGCATTACAGAAACGATCGCACGACCTCGAAACACTATACTCGAAAGTCTATTCGGCTCGTCTTGAAGCTGCGAAGCGCTTCAAACTAGTTCATCGACACACGATCAGAGACTACAACTTTATTCGAGGAGATTTAGTACTCCTGCGAAACACGAAGATCGAGAAGTCCCTCAATCGCAAGATGCGACCTCGATACCTCGGACCTCTCGTCGTGATTGAACGCAACCTCGGAGGAGCGTATATTATTTGCGAACTCGACGGGACAGTCTTCCATCGCCCTATTGCCGCCTTCCGACTCTTGCCTTACCTCGCACGCACATCGATTCCCCTACCCCCGAACTTTCTCGACATTCCCGACCAACGTCTCGACGAACTTCGTACTATGACGTCGATGATGACCATTATGAAGATGTCGTAGAGCCCGATTCCGATTTCTAGTATTTGAACTTCATCCTGATTTACTCGCGTTCACTTTCATATATTTTTAGCGTACTCTCCAAGTCGCGATATTGCATCTCGCGTGGTCGCGCAAACTCGAAAGGGTTTTCGGCCATGATGACTTACTGAGCCTTTCCCTTTTCGTCCCATTTCGTTTCTTCCTTTATTGGTTATGTTGTTACTTATCGATTTCTTCAAATAGGAACAAAAAGAGCTTTGTATAAAAAACAGAACAAGATAAAAATAAAACATATATATAAGAAAACACCCCCCCCTATACCTCGTACTCTGCCAACTTTTTGTCCAACGCGTCCAGCTCGTCCACTAGCACCTCGTACTCGATCCGCTTCCTCAGCCACATCTCCAAGAGGATGCGGTATCGTGCTTGCCACTCGTCCGGAGTCGCGTCGACGTCGTGTACTTCGCGGACTTCGACCGCGCGGGCCTTGCCCTTCGCGTCCCTCCTAGGCCTCTCGGGTGACCATGATGGTCCGGCCTCAGGCTCGACGGCGTCCTCAATGACGCGCGCTTTCGGTCCTATGATAAGCCGATTGGTTAGTCATTCTTATAGCAGTCGCCGATTGCGTAACGCACCTTGGGACGGGCGAGTGGCCCATTTTGGCTGTTTTCCTCTCGCCAGGTCGCCCTTCCGAAGTCCCTTCCTTGACACCCCCTGCCAATAACATCCCTGGACCGCCTGGATGCACTTCGTACACTTCGGCGACCCCTCCTTCACTACGCAGGTCGGTCTCGACCTGATCCTCGCACATCGGTCGCACTGCGATATCGGTTAGCGTGGCGTTGAAGAAAGACGACGATCACTTACTGGGCCTTCGAAATCGAGGAGCCCGCTGTCTGCGAACTTCGTCCGTTTCACGTCGAGGACCTCGACCTCGTCCTCGCCTTCCTCATCCACCGACATCCTCCACTTCCGCACCTGCACCACTGGCAGTTTGGCGGCCCCCTCGTCTTCAACGTCCATCTCATCCGCTTCACCCGCTCCAGCCCTCTCGATCGCTTTTGCTTCAGCCTCGAGCTCGCCGTTTTGTGCCCGAAGCTCCTCCTTCAACAACCTCTTCGCACGGAATCCCTCTAAGACCGCCTTTCGTGCCTCAACAAGAGCCTCTCGACGCTTTTCAAGGCGGGCCGCTCGTCTTTCAAGAACCTCCCGTTCCGCTGCCTCAGCCGCTTTGCGCTCCTTCACAGCCACAGTCTCCTCCTCCTCTCGACGCCGCACCTCCTCTGCCTCACGCTCCTCCCTATCCAACATTTCCTTCAGATCCCCGAATAGGAGATCGCCGCCCCATGGAATCCATTCGCGTCGTGCGAAAGGCACGAACAGCGTGAAGACCTCGTTGACGAGCGTCTGGACACTCGTACTGCGGTCCTCACCAAGACCGTCAGCCAAATCGTTGTATTTGCTCTGTACACCATGTAGTCAGCACCCGAGCATTCGTGTAAGCATAGAGAACATACCATCTTCTCACAAAAACGCTTCCCCCACACTTCGAAGTCCGAGTCTTCGGCCTTCCCGGCTTCGGGCATCGACTTCACGTAGTCGAGGAGATCGACGTCCAGCACGGCCAGGAGTTGCAACATTGTCAGTTGGTGTAGTAGGTGGTAGAGGCAGGACGAGAGAAGAAAGCGATCGGGGACTTAAAAGTTTTTTTTCAACATGGTCTCGTGATCGTGATCGGCACGTGACATATTCGGCTGACTGGGACAGTCAGGATTTCAGTAAGGGGGAGAATGATAGGGTCACCTGCTAGCCTAAGCTCCGAATCAGTACACATCGGACACTCGACAGCACCTCGTCTGACCATTACGCGTCACCCGAACAACGTCCAATCACGCTTTCGCGTCCCCGATCATTCCCCAACCAACCTCGGACGACCTCGACCTACATCGCGACTTATCGTACGACTTCGAGTGCATTTGCATATGTTCCTACCCTTTCGGACCGTCCTTCCAACAGTTATCCTTTCCCCTCGTAATACGCTATCACGCTCGCGGCTGCCGTTTTGGACGCATTCGCGCAGGGATGACGGCATCTTCAGAAGTCACGATGCGCTCTATTTGACGTTCCGACATTATGACAATAAGACATTTCTGTTTCGTCTTAGGGTGTTTTTCCTTATGTTTTCTCCTTGGTTGCGGTTCTCTATTGTTCTGATCCATTTTGAGATACATCTATGGTCTCATGACTTTATTCCCTTTTGGTATCCTTCGTTCTAAAACATATAAAAATCCTGTAGTATTCACCTAGAAAGAACAAGAACTCGTCTCAGCTCCTATCGTCTCTAAATCTAAGAGTCTAACTCGAAGATTAACTCTCGACTAGTCCGAAGTTCTGTGAAACGATCGCGAACTTCGTCATGTCAATTCGTAACTCGTTATCGTATCGCATATCGTCGTATCCATCCCTCTAACACCATCGTTGTCGTCGACATCTATCGTCAAGTCAATTATATCATTACCGATCCCTGTTATATTGCGCGTTCAACGTTCGATCATCGCGCGCGCATATCGGGTGATCGCGACCATCGTCGGACTATCGTAAACTCCATCGCACTCTTCACGTGGTCATCGCGTACTATTATAGGCGTCTGTGATAAACATTCAAACACCTTGCACCCTTCCTCCAGCTTGTGTAGCACTGAACGATCACATTTAGGTGTTTTGTTTTGTTTTCCTGGCCAAGTATCATCACTGCTCAAACATTTCTGTGTTGTAGTTGTCTGTAGTCCCAAATAACTTGATAGACTCCGTATAATGAAGAAGAGAGTGAAACTTTGGAATATTGAAATCTTCACATATACCTGTTTGAATAAAAAAAGAACGGTTGGTTTCCCAGGCCTGTAGAGGGTCCTCCATATAACCAAGTGTAATGTTGTCATGAGTGCTGTACTGAGCCAGATAAATGAAGTCCAGAATGGATTTAACCGCCAAGAGGCCTTTTTTGGGTAGCGCGCCAACCAGACAGCCAAGTAGAATTTTAGCCATGTTTTTGCGCTCAGAACCAGAGATCTGAGACAATGCGGAAATCCCATTCTTAAAATGGCAAAGACCATACACTGGAGGCAAGGTGCGAATTCTGCAGTCCAGCTCTTCACAAGACATAGCACGATTACACCAGGAAATGAGGTGTTTAAGAACACCTTGATGTAGTTGGTGTAGAACATCAGGGGTCATAGAGCAGTGGATATCAGTAAGGGGAAAGTCTTTCCAGAAAGGAGTATTCAGACTTCCAGATACTTCGTGAGACATGCATATCTTGAAAAACTGAGATCGTGTCTTGGCAGTTGCTTTTGCATTTTCAATTATTTCTTCAGTCCAGGTTTGCGTCCTTTTCTCCCAAGGTTCCATGTCTTGGAGATTATCTGCAGGTGCTCGACACTTAGGACATGTGCCTGACTTGCTACAAGCCACCAAACATTGCTCCGGGTAGTCCGCAACATAGCAGGACAGGATAGGGTGAACACGATAAATGCTCCCATCTCCTGCAGACATATTCACTCCTTGCTTTCCAGCTTCAATCAACAGAGAAAGAACCACGCACATGCTTTGATGGAACAGGCGCTGAGAGTGTGAGCGATGCTCCTGCTGTGTTAAATTGGACCTGCTAATCTTGTCGACAGGAAGATAGGCGATTAATATGCAGGGATGGAGAGATGGCCGTCGGCGGATTGCTTTAGGAAGGTTTCCAATAGTTAAATAGACAGGATATGCTGATTTTCCACCGGAAAACTGTGTGAGTTGGGTTTTATCTGTGGCGATAATGACAGGAGCAACAGTGGTGCCTTCAGGTAATAGACTCTGTAATAGAAATTGTCCTGTTAATTATAGTTCAATTAGAATCTTTTTAACGCACCTGTATCACATGCCACCACTGTGAGGTATACATTTCAGAAAATATGCAGTTTTTTCTCTCTTTATCTAAAAAGACTTTGCGCAGTGCAGTAACCAGATGTTAAAACAGAGAGGGATCTCCAAATAGACTTCGAATTGCCTCCATGATATCTCTATGGCGAATGACAAACTTTTCTTTAGGTTGATCATTGAAAGTAAGAGTAGATGTTTTCCAATTTCCTGCACGCTCAGGAATAGAATCTACAATTTGATGGAGGCTGCGAATATTGTGGTAGGACAGCCCAAGTTTCTCTTTAATCTAAGTTAAGTTAGTAATATATAATGTTCATCTGAATGGCAAGACTTACTCCAGGAATTGATAATAGTCGATCAAAGACTTTATGACCAGGATTATCCTTTATTGCCCATCTGGCAATTCTCCAATCCAGCTCTGAAGCGAAGGGTGCATAGGGGTTTTGTTTCTCCACTCCTGGCTCTTCCGGCTCTCCATCAACATCCATGTTAAAGCTCTCACCCTGCCCGAATATCTGTTTCCATCAGTCGTAGAGCTTTTGATCCTGCCCAATAACCCTTCCTGCAGTCTTATCCACATCCTCAACTCTCTGATCATCTTTTTCGTCTAAAGCCCTAGATTGGTTTGAAGCGGTAGATGGCCCAGGTTCTGCCTCTCCAAGACTTTGTACGCCCATAAAATGAAAGATATCCTCCGTCTCTTCAAGTTCCATAGGACACTCATCATCTTCATCATCTTCATCATCTTCATCTTCACCTTCACCTTCACCTTCATCTTCATCATCATCTTTCCCTTCGTCGCTCCCCTCCTGGCCAACATCCAACTGTTCCTCATATTCCCTATTCGCTTTTTTCCACCATGAGCAAGAATGAGCAGAGCTTAAATGAGCGAGAAGTCCCTGAGTTGTTTTAAAGTACTTTCCACAAACTGGACATATGTTGTCGTCTTGGTAGTCCATAGAGTTTGAAAGTGTGTATGAAACCGATATCTGGCTGTTGAATCAGTTTAAACCAAGTTGATGGACAAGAATTTGATAGCTGTGTATAATAAGCGCCTGATGTTACATTTCGTGACCTTCGTAAACAGCATATTCCTAAAATGAGAACGGTGTCCTCTTTTTTCCCCTTCCTTATCATTTCGACTGCTAGTCCATCACCTCAGAGGATTTAACTTCCACAGCGACCTGGATTTGGATATGAGGGGTGCTCTCCAAATATTCCTCTTTAGGCCAAACAAGGAATGAACAGACTGTTAGGAAATCAGGAGAATAAGATATCTATTATCATACAGAGGACTTGGAAAAATACCTTCAAGGACAAAGCGATCAAGCCTGTATTTTGAAGACATGACATCACCAATAAAAGACTCAGAAGAGGTAATACGACTCAAGTAGAGTTTAGCGTCTTGATCAAATGGTAGTCTGGCATAGCTACTTCCTGAAGTAAAGTAAAATTAGACAGGTAACTTTTGAAGTTTGAAATTATTGGGAGAAAAACGCACCTTGTGAAGGAAGACCACAGTTTTTAAAAAGCTTCTGCCAAAAAGAAATGCAGTCTCTCC
>QFEU01001953.1:0-13459 GCA_003316345.1 Tricholoma terreum
TGGCATGGAAAAATCTGCCAGAGAAAGAGTTCATGGAGAAGTATGGGAACGATGTGTTGAAACGGTATAAGCTGCCTACTGAGCAGGAATTGGAACAGCTTGACCAATATGATGAAGAGCAGGAGGGGCAGACAGAGGGGGCAGAAGAGGGGGATGATGATGATGATGGTGATGACTAGCCTGAGGATGCAGCACTTCTATGCTTTCCACTAATAATCAGGACCTATTTCAATTCTATGCCTATTTAGAGTCCTTTACACTACCCCACATATTCCGGCCGGAATATAAGAGTCCGGGAGGATTCCCCGGAATCCGGTACTCTTTTTTTATATATGGTATGTTCACTGTAGCAGTTACTTCCGGATAATATTTTGTTGAATTTTATTGCCGGATTCCCTGGAATCTACCCGAACTCAAACAAGCCGGAATACCAGGATTCCGGAGACACAATAACTGGACTTGAGTGACGTAAGCAAATAAAATACAATGCACCATTCCAGAATCGAACCCTTGACTGAGCACTACACGAGTATGGTAACAAGATAACTAACCACTGCACCATGGGGTCATACATATACTAGATAAGTCTTTACAATACATACCGTGCTGGGTGGCTGTGTATTACAAACCACACAGCCATGTCGCCTGCACCTCACCACCACCACCACCACCACCACCACCACCGTCCTGCCACCGCTACTGCCTCCCCTCCCCTACCCTACCTCTGCCTCTGCCCGCACTAATGTCAACACATGCCACCACCATGCCCACGCCCATCCCCACATGGCTGCAAATGGATGCAACACGGGCCCAAATGACGTAACTGTCGTTTGGGCCTAGGTATGTTTTTCTAATTTTTTTAATTCACTAATTTTATTTCTTCAACTTCTAGGTTCAGAAGCCACTACCAACAACGCACCACCCGCCTCCAGCCCCATGAGCAACTGCTCATGGGGTGGATCGCGGGTGCTAATGGCCACGTCACCACACTATGGCGCAACGATGGGAGGGAAGGGGAGGGAGGGGAGGGATGCACGAACAAACAACAACCCAGCACCCACCCCAGCCCTGTGAGCCACTGCTCGCAGGGTGGATGGTGGGTGCTAACAGCCACGTCACAACGACGGGGAGGGGAGGGAAGGGAAGGGGAGGGACATACGAACGTACAAACGACAGCCCAGCACCCATCCCAGCCCTGCGAAGGGAGGGGAGGGGAGGGGAGGGAGGGGAGGGATGCATGAATGCACGAATGACAGCCCAGCACCCACCCCCAGCCCTGCAAACCACTGCTTGCGGGGTGGATTGTGGGTGCTAACAGCCACATCACCATGACAGGCAGGGGAGGGGAGGGAAGGGGAGGGAAGAGGAGGGATCCATGAATGCACGATGGCCCAGCACCCACCCCCAGCCCTGCGAGCCACTGCTCGTGGGGTGGATCGTGGGTGCTAACGGCCATGTCACCACGCCAGGCAGAGGAGGGGAGGGGAGGGACACGTGAACGCACGATGGCCCAGCACCCACCCCAGCCCTGCGAGCCACTGCTCGCGGGGTGGATCATTGGTGCTAACGGCCACATCACCACACCACGGCACGACGACGTGGAGGGGAGGGGAGGGGAGGAAGGAGGGGGACGCACAAATGAACGACAACCCAGCACCCCACCCCAGCCCTGCGAGCCACTGCTTGCAGGGTGGGGACGGGGACAAGGACAGGGAGCGGGAGGGGGAATGGGGAACGATGAATGGGGGCACGGGTGCCCTGGATATCAGACCAGCATGACACGCCCCTCGCATTTGCGAGGAGTTGTTTTTCTATTTTTATTTGTGTATCTTTATATTTTTATTTTTAAATCAGTAGTACACCCCCTCTCCATGAGGTGAGGGGATAATTTGTATCGTGTCAGTCTACCTCCCATAGGCTTAATTAAATAACCTGCTAATATTAAAATTAACTGGAATACTCTTAGTAAGACTTGGTTTGGATTGAACTGACTTATTTAAAAAAAGTCCTTGTAGACTATGATAAGAATACTAGTGGTGGTAGTGATAGTGGTAGTGGCAGTGATAGTAAAATCAGTAATTACATGTAGACTACTGTTTTTCTATGCAAATCATCTCTTTTGTTATTGATGCACCAATGTATAGCTAGTTCCAACCAAATATACCAATTTCAGTGTCAACCAGATGCACCAACCAGCACTAATGTATGGCCAGATCCAACCAGATGCATCAAATCACCTCCAATGCATAGCTACATTTAACCAAATGCACCAAATATACACCAAACCAGTTCAAATGCTCTAGAAATGATATATTATGCTTGGAATCTACTGGAATCCACCCGGAATATCCGGAATCCATCCGGAATATCCGGAATCTGGGGACTCCGACCGGAATATGTGGGGGACTGTAAAACACTGAATCGCTGGAAGACCGCGGGGGCATTGGAAAGTCCGAAAGGCATTACAAGCCATTCAAACGAGCCATAGCAAGTGCGGAAAGTTGTCTTTCATTCTTTGCCATCTGCTACTCGAACAAGATGATAAGTGTGACGAAGGTCAATTTTAGTGTACAAATGGGCTTTCCACGGGGTATCAAGAAGATCCGAGATTAGGGGAAGTGGATAGCGATCCTTCTTCGTGATCTTGTTAAGCCCACAGTAGTCCACACATAGGCGTAGACTCCCATCCTTCTTCTTGACAAAAAGGATCGGAGCTCCATGCAGAGAGTTTGACGGTTTAATGAAGCCACTCCTGACATTTTCGTCAATAAATATGTGGAGTGCCTCTAACTCCAATGGAGAAAGAGAGTACATGCGTCCTGGAGATGGTGTGCCACCTTCCTCTAAATCAATCTTGAGATCGTAGGGACAATGTGGGGGTAGTGTTTCCGCTTTGCCCTTACTGAAGATGTCAGCAAACTTGTGATAATCCTCTGGAATACCTGAGAGGTCAATCAGAGTCTCGGTCAGGGCTGTGGATTTTGCAAAGGTTCCTTCTTTTGACAGGGAGAGTTGGAAGGCATGAGAGCCAGGTAGTCAACAAGCGCGTACATACGCTGCCGCATTGATCATAGAGATTGAAGGAGGACTAGAGGTGCACAGGGGTTCGGGAATTTGATCGGGGATGCGCGGGGTTGGTTCGACTGGAGAGTTCGGAGGTTTTGGAGATGGTTCCAGCAACAGAGTTGCTTTACCGGGAGTTGTTGACAGTGCTGGACCTCTGTGGATTGTAGAACAGAACTTGATTTGGCTTGTGGACCAGTCAATCGACGGATTGTATTGTCTTAACCAATTGTGTCCTAGAACTGCAGAACAGGAAGAGTCGAGCGATGTTGCATAAAATGTCAGAGTGAACTCTTCGCCAGTCGGGAATTTGATCAGAAGCTCAGCTATCTGGGTAATGATGGAGTTGCAAGTCCCATCAAACAGACACTGCGGGCCTGGGATCATACAAACAGTGGATATAATGGGAATATAATGGGAATGAATTTAAAATGTATTCCCAGTATATCCATCGGATAAAATTTGAATATATTTAAAATCTATTCCTCCATAAGGACACCATATATGGACTGGATTTATTGGGAATATATTGATATTATATTCATGTTATAAACAGCGCATAAATCAGATATAATTTCAAAATGTATTCATCATAAAACCCCCAAGGAAAAGTGAGATATATTGGAAAATATTTTTTTAATATATTCCACAGATATATTTATAATTACTTCCTGATCTATCTATCAGATGAAATCTGGATGTGTCTCCAATATATTCCCAGAATAAAATATGTCCCAGATCGGTCGATCAAGCTATATTTAGCCTGACATTTGTACATTGGTCTCTAGGCACGGCTGCAGGCACATCATGCTTTTGCCACATTTCCGGGGATCTGTACATATGAATTTACAAGCGAGCAAGATTTTACGATACCAACTAGACGTAGACCTGAGGTGCAAGATCAGAAAGCATCGTAATATTCAGTGATCTAGGCTCACTCTTTTGAATTATACCGCTTTCTCGCCAATCTGGTGTATTCCATATGTTCAAGTCTGACGCAAATGTTCAGCACAGAAAAAGAATAGTCAGCAGCAGTCCATATTCTGTCGAACCTAGATAACAATTGGCCCAGTACCAACCGCCGTTCGGATATGCCTCAGCCATGTGATCCAGGTATATGTGAAGAGTGTATCAGGAGTGACTGGCGCGGATTAATGCACGCACCGTCCAATGATTGGGCAGTCTACCTCTGCACAATCCCCTGGTAAGTTTGTGGAGTCCATCGGGCTGGGGCAAAACGAGATAGGGAAAAGGTTTGAAGTAAATGAAAGGAACATATGAACTTAAAGGCGGGCACGTGGCAAAGAGAGGGCACGAATAGGTAGGGTTGTTACTTCTTGGTGGATGTAGGAAGAAAGATTATTTGTTGCTGTGATAGGATTTTCACGAAGAAATGAGTTCAGAAAAGTCAGAACGCGCGCAATACGGGTACAAACGACGGACCATGTATTCATCTGTCGCAACACCTGGGTATTACATTGTTACAATAAACGATAGAGGTGGCACCATCGAACCTTTCCCAAGAGGACTCGTGCATGCACCCATGTTCTAGATAATCACCTAGACTGTCCCATTTAGTGTTTTAAGGTTCGGTTTGGTCCAGTTTTTTGACCCCAAAGTGGGTTAACTGTAACCGTAACCGGTCCAGTCCGCAGCCCTAGGTGGCATAGACCATAACCGGACTGATGGGACCGGTCCTAATCGGTTTGGTTACGGTCCAAAAAACCGGTTTTGACCGGTTTTCCCCCCGTTTTTTCACACTAACTAAATTTACTTATGTATGTGGAATAAAATAAAGACATAAACACCCTGCGAGCAGTTGCTCGCAGCGGTGCAGTGTAGCAACTTAGAGAATGAAAAAAAGAGAACAATAAAGAAAAAGAAAAAAGAACAGCCCCACCGTCTCGCGTTTGTAGCGAGGGTGGGGTCCTGCTGCCATTCGTTTGTTGTCCTGCCATTTGTTCGATGTCCCACTGTTCGTCCTCCCCGCTGTTTGTCGTTCCCCGCCATTCGTCATCCTTGCCATTTGTCATCTGTCGTTCGTTGGCCTGGTTCCCCCTGTTCGTCGTTCCCTGCCATTCGTCCTCCCCACTGTTTGTCGTTCCCCGCCATTTGTCATCCTTACCGTTTGTCATCTGTCATTCATTGGCTTGGTTCCCCCCGTTCGTGGTTCCCTGCCGTTCGTCATCCGCACCATTTGTTGTGCCCCACCGTCCCCCGTCCCCCATTCCCCGCCGTTGTCATTTCCCGCTAGTCGTCATCCGCGTCATTCATTGTCGTCAGCACCTCCATATCCCCCTACGAGCAGTGGCTCGCAGGCAGGGTGGTGGTGCTGTGACGTGGCAGCGGCAGCGGTTCATGGCAGTGGCAGCCGTTGCCGCAACAGTACCCATTGCCACCCTGCGAGCAGAGGCTCGCAGCAGCAGCGCAGGGGCGTATTGTTCGGTGGGTGGGTGATGTCGTAGTCAACATGCAAGAACCTAAAAGAAAAACATTTAGTTAGTAAAAGAAATAACTCAACTAATAATATGATTATATGAAAGACTTACACTGGGGCCCAAACGACGACTACAGTAGCGTCGTTCGGGCCCCTGCCTTGCATTGGTTTGTTTGGGTGGTGGTGTGCATGTCATTGGTGGTGGGTGCGGGCAGAGGTGGTGGTTTTGTAAACAAATGCCGTGATGCAAGCAAACACATCAACGCGTGATGCAAACAACACGTATCATGTGTTCGTTTACTGTGAACAAATATGTACAACTACTGCAACGTATATAAGCCCCACCAATTTGTGTGGCTTCCCCCTTCATCATTAGTTTATTATATATAATATGTACATTATAAGGTATATGAACTAAGTGTAAAAAGACCCGTTACAACCGGTTACAACCGGTTTTATAACGGTTTTCGAATGTTTTCAAAACAAGTTAACCGTTAACCGAACCACGGTTTCGGTTACTCACTTTTTCAGAAAAATGGACCAGACCGATGCATGGACCGCGGTTCGGTCCGGTTCGGTCTACGGTCCTATGGACTGAACCTTGAAACACTAGTCCCATTCTAGCGGATTTTCTGTGGCCTCCGGTCTGTGTAGCATTTTCCAACGCCTCTGACTTTTGTACCTCGTTCCTTATCCTCCTCCCTTCACAGCCAATCCATTAAGGAATGGGAAATGAATCACCGGATGGACTGACCTGGTTGAGCACCACAGAACAAGAGACAGAAGGCTTCATTCCCGGCTAGAGCCAAGACAGACATTCTCTGTCGATCAGTCAAAACAAGGGTAAAGCGCCCATGGATTGTACCTTTCGGTCCAACATGAGCATCCTCCGCAAGGCCATTAGTGTATGAGTTTATCAAACGATCGATCATTGATCCAATCCTGTATCGGATGCGGTTTGCGAAGTGGATGGTGAACGAGAAGCAAAACAATAGTGCTTGCCTGGTAGTCACCTCTGACATGAATTTTTATAGTATACGCTTATAAGGATAGAAACAATACATTTAATAGTGAGATTTACCAATCCCTCACATGGATACTTAAACAACTATGAATGGGAGTAGTAGAGAGGTCAATGTTCTTCGGAATCTTCCAGAGAAGGAAATGATAACATGAGCTGCGAGGATCCATTATTTAGTAGAGAGGAGATATATAAGGATTGAATTCATACCCGATCAACAGGCCAAACAAGTGTGAGCGCTTCCTGGCCATCGCCTCTCATTTCTAGCAGGGCAAAGTGTGAAACAACTTGTGAGAGGGAAATAACACGGAGCTGGGAAATGTGTCTGGTGCAGAGAAAGGCTCTAGAAGAGAAGTCACGATATGGATCAAACCAGCCATTGGTAGTGTCCATCGGGAGGAGTTGTCGGACAATGAGATAGAACGCCTTTATCTCCACACCATCAGACTGGTAAACATACTGAAAGATCGTTTGAATGACACCAGCTTTCTGCAAGTGAAGGTCGGTTGGAGAGGCACTGGACGGTAGGAATATTATGTTGTTGTCTCCGGGTTTAGATGATTTGCATGTCCCATAGCAAACACCACGAAAGGATATCTTCTCGACAGAGAGTGCATGTACTGGCAATAGAAGTTGTTGGTGGGGCACTCTTTGTTCTATGAGAAGACTGAGTAATTGATGCTGCTCTGCATCAAGCACGAAAGGCATAGCTCGGGACTGGATGGCATAGTCGGTAACACTAGGATCCAATAAGCTAGCCAGCCGAAAACCCCGCACATCTTCCTTTTCAATGGATTCCAGAATTGTAACTGTTTCAATGACCGTTTCACGTAGCTGTTCATCATCAGCAAGCATTGCTTGCAGATTGGAGCTCCGCGCTGTGGTCTTCATATAAGTCGACTCCAGTTCCCCTGATAGGGCTCAGCTCGTGATACAATCAATATAGCGCTTAGAACACTCACCGATCTTTTGGTTCGTATTCACTCGGTGAAGAAATTTGATGTATCTTTCATAAAACGATGCGTTGTGGCCATTTGTAGGACCGAAGAGATCCAAAATTTCACCGATATGAAGAGAAACATGGTGGTTAGGCCTGAGTTCGACATCGGGAAACAGTTTCTTCAGCCCAGCTACATAACGAAATATATGCTGATTGTAGGCGTCAATTTGGCTTTTGGTTGTCACGTGCATATGTACGATTTGGACGGCGTTGGCAAGATCCATAAAGTTGTGGAGCATTTCCTTCTTGCGGCCAGTCTCACCACTCCATAATCGAATAAGGGTGATGGATAGGTGCACAGTGCAGATAACCTGCCATTGGTCGGCACTTAGCTTCCCTCTTTCTTTCATTCCCCAATTGCGGGGGGCACATGTTAGCCATGTTGGAAGTTGAGTGCAGGCCATGTCTTCCCAGACGGCTTCCATAACGTCTTTCCCGAGAACGACTCGACCTTGTGGCGTACCAGTATAGGATGAAGCCCTTTTTAGCAGTGCTCGGTCCAATTGGATCTTGGGATTCAAGTCAGGAGTGTGGTGTGGGGGGGAAAGAAAGAATTTACTGCGTGACAGATAGTGTGGAACAGCCTACGTTTCGCCTCCTTTTTCCCCAAATCGATATCACCGTGTTCTACTTCAAGCGTTCTGCAAAGATATGCGAAGATTGCAGCGCTGCCCGCATTGTATGCTATCCTGTTTGCATTTATGGGGTTCTTCACCAGATGGCGGATGACTCTCAACGCTCTGGAAAGGTCGACGCCATCCTCGGGCGGAAGCGATTGAATGGGATGCCAATCGGCCATCTCGTCATCGGCTGCATCGGGGTTGGCATATGTGCCAGCCATGCCATCTTCGGGGTGAAAGCCAGCTGCGTCGCCATCATCATCGCTTAGATCAGCATCGCCACCTGGAGCAGCGCCGGTACCCTCGTCAGGTTCATCAGATTCATATAAATCCAAGTCGTCGGAATCAATATCCATGTCGATCGAATCAGACGAAGACAGAAATTCTTGCACTGTTGGGTCGTCGGTGTTTTGTCTCTAAAGGGTGCCATATCTACAATTAGCCCAGCCATATGTAAAGAAAGTGCATCAAAAGCAGACCCAACGTGATATATTCT
The DNA here is from genome assembly GCA_003316345.1 of Tricholoma terreum. Lineage (NCBI taxonomy): Eukaryota > Fungi > Basidiomycota > Agaricomycetes > Agaricales > Tricholomataceae > Tricholoma > Tricholoma terreum. Next base: position 8,638 of record QFEU01001953.1, read on the forward strand.
GGGTCAGAACCCATTTCGTGCCAACAACTAGCTTGTTCTCGGCGCCTAGGATGCCAAGATCCACGCAGGCACTGTATAAGACCTTCCTAGGGAATGACAGTAGTTCGTACAACATCTCGTTCCCATTGTCGCGTATCATTCCGAGACACAAATTGAGCTTCTTCTTTCCTTTCTAGGATGTTACGCGTTTGTCTCGTACAACAAGCAGCTGCGTGCTTGAACCATCACCACCGGACACCTTGACATCGATCTGGAAAAATTTGCGGCAGTGAGTTTGAAGAAGGCCAAGGTCGAGGGCGTGCATGGAATCGATAATTGTATAGTGAACTGGGTCCCAATATGGAAGGTCCAAAAGTGCTGACCAACGGAGCCCCCACGCCTCGAAGATCTGTTGCTGATGCTCTTCACTGTCAGCATCTTTCCACAACCTGGAAATATGTTGAATATGATCCACATTTTTCGCAGGCCATTCCGTTGGGTCTAACACGTCAATATCGTTGTGATCAAGGTCGCAGAATGAACAAAAACTGTGAGCGGTCATGGAGCCGGGAAGACCTATTACTTGACGAGCCGCAAGCAAGTCCGCGACAAGCGGCACAAGCATTCCTTTGAAAAGTCGACCAGTCGGATGTCTATGAGTTCGAGAATAGTACACTCCTGGATCCCAGAACTCGAGGAGATTTGCCACCAACAATGAGAGATAGTGATTAATCTCATCCACTGATGGTTTATCTGGAATGAACCCTATTTGACAAACATTCTCCGGAAGGTAACGTACATGTGGTGGGAAATTCATTATGATGAGCCAGATACCTGTAGAGGACACACTAATTCCAGATGCCTTCACGTAAAAAGGATTGAAGCCATCCACTGCAAGGCAGAAGACAACCTTCCCCTCCTCACCGAGAGGTGGAAAGAACGGCTTGCCTTGTGCGTCTCGCAAAGCAACGAACACCTTCGAGAGCCAGATATCATAGATAGGCTCATTTGGATTTGTAGGATGACCGTGCGGATAATTATCAAGAAGGTCCTCAGTTCCTTTCCGTGCTATGAGACGTCCGAACCAAATTTTGAGCTCCTGATGGAGGTATTTTCTACAGGGGACAAATCTTGTACGATTGTCGCCGATATCCACTTGTTTCCAAAGCTTCATATCACAGAAAGAGCTGGTGGGTGTCTTTCGATACGTGCAGTGAATAATGACATCTCCGTTGTTGGGGTCATCACCTGGATTGTACGGGAAAAGGCAGTGACAACTAGAACAGGACAGGAATTGGCGAGTGATTGGATCAAGATGAAATCATGAAGAACATCGGCGAGGATCTGTTGGTATAGATTTGATTGTTTCTAAGGACGTGCCATTCGAGCGTAGCAAATCCCGAAGGCCAGCCAAATTGACTTGAAGCGCTCTACGCTGTGTAAAAAAAAAGAGCTCCATAATGAGCGATATGATTGATCTGATGCGGGAAGTAGGATTCAGAGGCCCAAGCTTATCAAAGTAGGGATCTAAGGAAGCTCTCAGTGATAAGGTTGAAGGGTGGTATAGTGACGGACTGGTGTTTACAATGACTTTTCCTGGCATAAGCTCTGCCCGTTGTTGGGCCCACTGCAACTCCTTTTGACGATCCAAGCGACTCAATTCGTCAAAGAGTCAGTTCAAAAGAGAAACAGGCTCATGGAATTGTTTCATAGACTTGATGAGCCCGAGAAGCTCGAAAAAACGGTTCTCTGTCGCCAGGAAGGCTGCATTGGGATGGCGATGTACGTCGAGAGCATGCAAGCCTGAATTTGGGGGTGGACTATCAGATATAGATGGTGACTTGTACTCTCCATGAGTGAGCGGATTGTTAACGAATACAAGGGGCGCTGTGGGGCTGGTAAGAGGAAGTTCACTGAGCCAAAGAATCTCCTGTTCCCAAGACCTGATCCACGACTTTTCTAGCATTTGGAATTCGGAGCATTCGGTGTTTCTTCCCGTATCGATAGTCCTGCTTCCCGTCACCACGGAATACGATTGGTAAGAGTAAATTTCTCGCTCTCGCTCTCTACGCTTATCATCCCGGGCATGATTCCAATGCGTAGTCCGCGATTGAATCGTCCCCTCTCCCTCGTATGACCCACTCAATGAATTCCACACGGTACAATTGGATTGGCATCTACAATCAGATGTGTTGGATCACTTGCAGCGACGCGGGTCCTGTGGCATTTTGAAACATGGAAGAGAGCCTGTAAGCAACATGCAGGTCAACATCTAGTATGCATGGGCACAGAAAGTAAACCTTACTTTCTCGCTAGTGTACTGGGTATCGATGCACTTATCCTAAGCTTGCTACAATCTTAATATCAATATTAATGATGCATCATTAATATCTGTGACCTATTCGACGGCAATATCAATATTGATATTGGTATCGCAACCTGATCATATGTATGTACCGAATTGATATATATCCGAGTCGATATTAGTTGGACATGATCATGATCAATGAACATGAGATTTTGGAAGATAATATTAATCCGAATATCATGCTGATTCATGCATATATATGGTATCTTTAGGCGATGCGAAGATGATGGCTAGAAAAAATAAGGTTGAGTAAGACGAGACAGTCATGAGCATCATGATCAGGAGATCTAGAGAAAAACATACCATGGGACCTCAAATTTCCTTCATAGGTGATGTTAGAACTTGATTGATCACTGTAGCAATTGGGGATGTATAGCTAGCATTCAACGCTGAGCTCACAGGCATCCAGTGGCACCGCGACTTACTAGTATTGCTAACAAAGTATTGTAACTAAATATTGTATACTGTAGATTGGATTGTGAAGTTGGGCTACGCTAAGTACTGTAATACGACGTAGGAAGGTCCATACTGGGTTCCTATACATCTTTGCGTCCGCCTGGACAAGTTGATGACGTCTAAAGGAAAGAAAAGTTTGATTTAGCGCCCCAGTTGAACAGTGCGTGACCGTTACTCAGTGGAGGTTGCCGAGGTCACCGGCAGGTTCCAGTGAGTAACGTCACGCCTTACCTTACATATCGCCAGCCGAAAACCTAACGCGTCTTTTTCAAACCACCGTCGTCTTCTTTGGCATCTATTGACAGAGTGTACAGGACTACGAAAGACTTCACTAGTTAACTCAAAGTACGTGTTTCGACGTGCAATGCTTCTTACGTATGGTTCCGCTTTAAATATGCAAATTCACAAAGTTGTAAAAGTCGTTATGTTTCGAAGTTGGGAAATATCGATATAGGAGCAAAGGGCGTTATGAAGGCTCTTTCAAAATTGTTAGAATATGGTGTTATTGTCGCGTACAACTTGAGTTCAGGGTTCATGACACTTTTCGTTGGAAACGATAATGTGTTTAACCCTAACCCTAGTCTATGTTTCTCTTGTGTACTTAGAGCTCACGAAACCCTCTTTAGTTATTTCTACCGTTTAGATCTACACCTATGCCCAACGGACCAACTTCGAATCCCGACCGATCTCGAATATCAAACCTGCTCTTCCCTGAGCTTACTTGGCGCACAGATGTTCTTTTCACGCAAGACGGCCTCACGACCCTCAAAGAACGCATCCCTATGCTCCAAGTTAGTTTTCTTTGAATTTCTCAGGGTGCCCGTTTCCGCGCTAATATTTTCGAAAAGGATTTCATCAGCGCTGTAATTGCTTGGGAGAAGCGCGCAATGCATACCACACCACAGGCTAAACAGACCCATCGAGCAGTGCTCAAGCAATTGTGTTCCCCTTATCTAGGCACACCTCCCAAACGTGATAAGGACGCCTTCTATTCTTCATTGTTCTAGATCTGTTACAGAGTATTCAATATCTTCGCTTACCACTGAAGTGCGCCCGTCAACTGTACTGTGTACATGTGCCTCTTGAAGTGACTTCGTACATGTGACACTACACAGTAATTGCCATGGGGCAACGTCACAGTCAGTTTAAGGTTGCACAGCTTGTCACGTTATTCGCCTTCGCTAGTCTACCAGTAACACTTGTTAGTTGCAAATTAGCTGTACAAGAAAACATACGCGTACGTATGTCTTCCTAGATGATATACATGTCAAGTAATGTCTTGTGAGAAACGTGAGGTTTCATGTGCTCGAATGACAAAATGGCATCATGGAATGGGTTGTCGTGGTTGAACAACATGGGCCGCTGATCGTTGGTTCCTGCAGGCCCAACTTACAACATCTTACATGCCGGACGACATTTCGAAGTATTTTGATCTTGAAGCTGCCGTGGAAGAAGATGAAGACGCCAGTGACTGTGAATACGAGACCGATGATTTCGGTATGCTCCTCATTCTACTTCAAACCCGGAAGCCGCACTTAATGGGTTTGTTGTAGAATTTGTGAAGGATGACGAGGTTGAAGAAGATAACAATGCCCCTCAATGGAAAGATTTCGAAGACAATACAAATCCTGAAGATCTACAAAAATTGGCGCGAGCTATCGAAAGCCGAGAATGTGCTTCTCGCCTGCCTCGTTCTTCCCATGCCCATGGTTCACCTGACGGCTTTATCCATGTGCTCCTGAATGAAGGTGATCTAGTTTGGCGTGTCAGGGTGAAGGTGCGTCCAAATATATGTCTGCCTTTCGTTAGTTTCACCTGCACATAGAACGGGTCAGAGCACGATGTGGTGTTCGCTATTTTCCAGAAAACGCTTCGGGCTGACGTTTCAAATTCTGTCTGCATTCGGTCAGCTTTCACTCGGGACTTTCTGAAAGGTTGTGTCTACGTGGAGGCGGAATCGAGGTCTTTACACTCCCCCACCTTTCCTAGTGGACTCCGATCGGATTCTGATCGGACACT